>PISX010009371.1:0-76208 GCA_004024625.1 Mellivora capensis
AGAGAGAGTCAATTATCATATGGTTTCACTTATTTGCGGAGCATAACAAATAACACGGAGGACATGGGGAGATGGAGAGTGGAAGGGAGTTGAGGGAAATTGGGGGGGCAGATGAACCATGAGAGACTATGGACTCTGAAAAACAACCTGAGGGTTTTGAAGGGGCGGGGGGTGGGAGGTTGGGGGAGCCAGGTGGTGGGTATTATGGAGGGCACGCATTGCATGGAGCACTGGGTGTGTTGTAAAACTATGAATTCTGTTACGCTGAAAAGAAATGAAATTAATTAAAAAAAAGAAATAAGGACTTTTCTTTGGGTCCAAAATGAGTCTCTTGCAGACAGCATTTCAATAAGTCTTTTTTTTTTTTTATTCAATCTGATACCCTGTGTCTTTTGATTGGAGCATTTAGCCTATTTACATTCAGGGCAACTATTGAAAGATATGAATTTAGAGCCATTGTATTGCCTGTAAGGTGACAGTTATGTGTACTGTCTGTTCCTTCCTGGTCTATGTTACTTTTAGACTCTCTCTTGGCTTAGAAGATCCCTGTTAATATTTCTTATAGGGCTGGTTTGGTGACCTCAGATTCTTTTAGTTTTTTTGTCCTGGAAGCTTTTTATCTCTCCTTCTGTTTTCAATGACAGCCTAGCTGTATATAGCATTCTTGGCTGCATATTTTTTCTCATTCAGTACCCTGAATATATCATTCCCATCCTTTCTGGCCTGCCAGGTCTCTGTGAATAGGTCTGCTCCCAATCTAATGTTTCTCCCATTGTAGGTTACAGACCTCTTGTCTTGAGCTGCTTTCAGGATTTTCTCTTTGTCTCTGAGATTGGTAAGTTTTACTATTAGATGTCAGGTTGTTAACCTATTTTTTATGATTTTGAGGTGGATTCTCTCTGCCTCCTGGGTTTTGAGAACTATTTTCTTCCGCAAATTAGGGAAGTTCTCTGCTGCAATTTGCTCCAATATACCTTCTGCCCCCTCTCTCTTTCTTCTTTTGCTGGGATCTCAATTATTCTAATATGGTTTTTCTTGCTGGTATCACTTATCTTTCAAATTCTGTCCTCATGATCCAATAATTGTTTATCTCTCTTTTTCCTTAGCTTCTTTATTCTCTATCATTTCATCTTCTATATCACCAGTTCTCTTTTCTGTCTCATTTATCCTAGCAGTTAGAGACTCCATTTTTTTAAAAGATTTATTTATCTGACAGACAAAGATCCCAAGTAGGCAGAGAGGCAGACAGAGAGAGGAGGAAGCAGGCTCCCCGCCGAGCAGAGAGCCCGATGCGGGGCTCGATCCCAAGACCCCGGGATCCTGACCTGAGCCGAAGGCAGAGGTTTTAACCCACTGAGCCACCCAGGCACCCCGAGACTCCATTTTTTTATTGCACCTCATTAATAGCCTTTTTGGTTTTGACTTGGTTAGATTTTATTTCTCCAGAAAGGGATTCTCTAGTATCGCCTATGTTTTTTTCAAGCCCAGCTAGTTTCTTTTTAATCATCATTCTGAAATCTAGTTCTGACATCTTACTCATGTCCATGTTGATTAGCTCCTTGGCAGTTGGTATTGCCTCTTATTCTTTTATTTTTTGAGGTGAATTTTTCCATTTTGTCATTTTTGTCCAGAGAAGAATAGTTGAACAAGAGAACAAAATGCTACAAGGGTAACAATGACCCCACAAAAATATACACTAAACAAATCAGAAGAGACCCAAAACTGGGGGGAGGGGAGAGAGGGGAGGGAAGGAAGAAAGAAAAAAAAAAGAAGCCTATGATCAGGCTGGTGAATAGAACACAGTCACACACTAGATTTTGGGTGTATTTTGGTCTTTTGGAAGAAACGCCTCCCAAAATTTTAAAGAAGGAAAAACTTATATATATACAGAAATAAGGGTAAATACAATGAAGGGATGGAATATGAGTGCAAAAATGAAAATTTAAAAAGATTTTAAAAAAGGATTTGATAAGATAAGAAGTTGGTTGAAAAAAATGAAGAAAAATTTTTAAAAAAGAGAGACTGTGATCAAGCAGGTGAATAGGACAAAGTCATACATAGGTTTAAGGTATATTTTGGTCTGTTAGAAGAATCTGCAAAAACATCAAGGTTAAGTACAATGAAGGGATAGAATATAACTGTAAAAAATGAAATTAAAATTATTTTAAAAAAGGAATTGATAAGAAGTTGGTTGAAAAAGAAAAGAAGAAAAATTCAAAAAAATAAATAGAAAAAGAAAAAAAAAGAAAGAAAATTTTAAAAATTAACTTTGAAATACTAAGGAATCAGGGAAAAAGCCATGAATTCTATGTGCTGTATTCCCCTAGTGCTGGAGCTTTGCTGTTCTCATTGATTGTTAAACTCAACCTTGGCTGGGAGGGGCCTATTGCAGTGTTTCTCAAATGTCTTTGCCTGAGGCAGAATTGCACACCTTTGCCAGGGGCCAGGCTAAGTAAATGCGGGGTTTGCTCTCTGTAGCTTTTTTTCTGGAAGGCCTTCTACAGGAATGAAAATGGCAGCCTCCCACTCTCTGGACCCTGGAGGAGCTGAGGAGAGGAGCCTCAGGGCTCCACTCCTTACTGTGCCCTCAGAGAAGAGCAGTCAATCACTCCTGTGTCCCTGGTCTCTGGCCACACTCCATGCTCACCTGGCCTGTGACTGAGAGTTTTTATCTCTGGCACATGACCCCATTTGTCATCTCCAAACCCAGCAGATTCCTGTGGTGTGCTCCTGTGCTTCTCCTCCCAGGAGAGGAAGAGGAGTCTCCCTGGATATGCCACTTGTTGGGTTCCTGCTAAGAGTAGTGGCCCAACTGTGCCACAGATCATGGTTTATGGCAACCCTGAACTGAGAGCCCACTCCTTGGCTCAGTCTTTGAAGCTGGCTTCCCTGCTTCGAAACCTAGGAGCTCAACCACACTCAGGCACCCCTGGTCTTTCTGTGACTCTGAAGGTCCTGAGACCACACTGTTCCAGTGAGGGTTCTACCCCCTGCTTAGCCACCAAAGCAATGTCCCTCACCAGTGCAAACTTCCAAAAGTTCTGATTTTGTGCTCTATCGCTTGCCAGGAGGCTCCCTCCCCCCACAGTCTATCTTCCTGTATCTCACTTCAGTTTCACTTCTCCATATATCTTACTTTCCAGAAAGTGGTAGTTTTTCTGTTTATAGAGTTGCTGCTGTTCTTTTCTTTAATCACCTGTTGAGTTTGTAGGTGTTCAGAAAGGCTTGATAATGATCTAGCTGGATTCCTGGGACCAGATGAAATTTAGGTCTCCTACTCTGCCATTTTGGAGCCCCTCTTGTCACAAACTGTTCTTAAAATTCATATGAATGAGTAAATGATCCAAGAATAGCTAAAATATTTCTGAAAAAAGAAATTAAGAAAAAGGACTTAAACTATTGAGTGTAAGAAATTATGAAGCTATAGTACCTATGAAACAGTGGTACTGAATCAAAAGAGACCAATGAAAATAGAAGAGATCCAAAATAGACTGATGGAATAGAAAATAAATACATGTAATATAGCAGAAATATTACAACTTGGTGGAGAATTGATATACATAAAAATTAAATTAGATTCCTTCTTCATACCATATATAAACGAAAGAAAAATGCAGGAAATATAGCTAATCTTGGGGTAGGGAAGGATGGTATAAGCAATGGAAGAAACCACAAAGGGAAATATCAATAGATTTGCCTATAAAAGTTTACAAATTTCTAATATCAGACAAATGAAAATATATGTACAATATTGAAAGAGAAAGTATTAAAATTGTTATCTAAATAACTCTTTTAAATCAGTGAAATGATTCACATAGGAGAAAGACAATGAACAGAGAAGAAATTCAAATTGGATAGTAACAAACAAAGAAACATATTATCTAACTAGCTAATGTATGCAAAGTAAAATGAGAAGCTATTTTTTTTGAGATGCTATTTTTTACCTACTAAGTTGGTGAAGTTAAAATAAAACAAAAACCTGTATTATTCAATACTGGTGAGAGTGTGAGGAGATAGGTATTCTCATCCATTGCTGGTAGAAATATAGATTGGCAAAAATTTCTGGAAAGCAATTTGGTAATGACTTTAAAAAAATTTACACCTAGTGGCACCTGGCTGGCTCAGTTGGTTAAACATCCAATTCTTGATTTCTGCTCAGCTCCTGAGCTCAAGGTCATGAGATCAAGCCCTCACTGGGCATGGAGTCTGCTTAAGATTCTCTCTCCTTTTCTCTTTGCCCCTACCACCCCACCAGCTGGTCATGTACACACACTCTGTCTCTCTCTCTATCTCTCTCTCAAAAATTATTCCTATTATATTAAAATTTGTAACAGTTAAAAGTGAAAAAATTGTCTAACAATTAAATCAGTGAAGGTATATTCATATTATAGACTTATGCAGCTAGTGGAGATCATGTTTTGAAGATATATTTAGTTGTCATGAGGGAAATAGTCAATATTGATGGTCAGTGGAAAAAGCAATCTATAAGTTTATATAAAATTTATTTCTAACATTTTAAACAAAAAATATATGCATACTATAAAAAGAAGATTGGTGGTGTGCTTGGTTGGCTCAGTCAGTTGAGCATCTGTCTTCGGCTCAGGTCATGATTCCAGAGTCCTGAGATTGAGTCCTACACTGGGCTCCTTGCTCAGTGGGGAGCCTGCTTCTCCCTTTCCTTCTGCCTACTGTTCCCCTTGCTTGTGCTCTCTGTGTGTGTGTGTCAAATAAGTAAATAAAATCTTAAAAGAAACAAGATTGGAAATAAATATAACAATATTTTAATAGTGATTGTCTCTGCTAAAATTGTATTTATATTTTCTTCTTTATATTCTTTTAAGCCAACTTTTCTACAATAAACATGCATTAGTTGGGTTTTTTTTTTTTTTTTTTTTGACAGACAGAGATCACAAGCAGGCAGAGGAGCAGGCAGAGAGAGGAGGAAGCAGGCTCCCCGCTGAGCAGAGAGCCCGATGTGGGGCTCGATCCCAGGACCCCGGGATCACGACCCGAGCAGAAGGCAGAGGCTTAACCCACTGAGCCACCCAGGCGCCCCAAACATGCATTAGTTTTGCAAACAGAAAAAATATCTAATATACCAGCAAGAATAAAGAGACATATGTACAAGACACCTCAAATAAATGACTTATTGAGAGTTTAAAAGAAACAGCATTAAGGATCTGGAAGTCAAAACAAAAGGAAACAATCAGGTTACACAGTTCAGGTAAAAGCAGTGAGCAGTTTTGTCAGGAGAATTTACCAGAGTGTGTTCCGTGAGTCCTAGTGCTGTTTATATTATTGCTCAGTATGTAATATTAGGAAAAATTATGGACTGATGCAAGGGAACGTTCCTGGCTACTAAGGTTGGGTGAAAAAGCAAAATAGTTTCTTAACTTCTCTTAAACTTCTGATAAGCTAAGTCTTTGAAATACTATTATCATCAGTTATTAATGTTCACATGTGTTAGATTCCAAATTGTAGACATTGGAATAAACATTCTGTTTTGTAAATTCAAAAACCGAAGTTATCTTTTAGCCTAAACAGAAGCCCATTATCAGAGTGCCAATGGAGAGGGTCAGGTTTTTTTCAATAAAGGTTTCCAATCTGTTGAAGCTCTTCATTAAATATTTGACCCAGATTCTAGTGTTCTGTGCTGTTAACATGAAAGAGTCCATGTTAGTGTGTAAATATCAGAGCAAATGTGACCAATTTACCCTTAACCATTATCACATCAAAACCTGGTCCTTGAGGTAGTTGTGATTTTATTTAGTGTCTTATACTGCAGCTGTAAACAATATAATTGTTTAATCCCAAGGTGTTTAAATGGTTGAGTGGAATTATTTAGCTGTATCTGTTAAACTTGGGGAAACTTTGCTCAATACATGGACTTCTTTTTTTTTTTTTTTTAACATGGAATGGTTCATGAAATTTTGTGTCATCCTTGTGCTGGCGCCATGCCAGTCTTCTCCATATTGTTCCAATTATGTGCTGTGAAAGTGAACATCATGGACTTCTGTTTTAGTTCACCGGGTATCGTGCTTTTCTCAGGGACAGGCCAACAGATCCAGTTTAGTTTGTTCCTGGTTTGAACAGAAGAGGAAGCCAAACAGGCATGCAGGTAGCTCACCCGGTGAGGCTTAGCGGGTTATTTAAATGTAAGTCAAGAAGAGGAGAGGTGAGCACACAGTTTTGTTTTCTGGTGTTTAGAACTGGACTTTGATCCTTCAGAAGCTTCCTTCAGAAGCTCTTTTTAATTATTTTGATGCTGACAGAAGCATTCTGGTACAAATTTTGAAGGCCTACTAAGCATAAGTACAGGAAAATGTCAGGGGAAGTGATAATTTCCATCTTCAAGAGTTTATGAACCAAACAGACTCCCCATAGTCCCAACCTGTGTTCTCCTAATGTCCTGTGATCTCACAGTTACCAGTAAAAAAGTTTTTGCAACAGACCACAATGTATGTATATTAATTAACTATGGTGTATAGATACTATAGTGCTAATACATGAGGTATGTTATAAACACATGAGTTAAATTAAATAAGTTAAAGACAAAGTAACTTTGCATTTTAAATGATATCAGTAATGATATCATCATGTATTTATTAGGTTAATAAATCAAGGCAACACATAGCATGCAATTCATTATTAAGGATAGTCTATATAAAGCGAGATTGAAATGGTTTTTTTAGATGATTCACATTTTTTGCATGTTACTTCTTGGCTAATCTCATTAGAATTAACATTGTGTTGATTGGTTCTTGGCCTTTAGGCTAAGATCAAGTGTAGAATTATCATTGTGGTTTTCTTTTCAAGATTCTTTTTATTTGTTTTTAAATTATTATTATTTTTCTTAAGTAAGCTCTATGTGGGACTTGAATTCATGACGCTGAGATTAAGAGCTGCATGCTCTACCGACTGAGCCAGGTAGGCATTCCTTGTTTTTTTCTTTTTTTAAAAGATTTTCTATTTATTTATTTGACAGACAGAGATCACAAGTAGGCAGAAAGGCAGGCAGAGAGGAGGAAGCAGGCTCCCTGCCGAGCAGAGAGCCTGACTCGGGGCTTGACCTGAGCGGAAGGCAGAGGCTTAACCCACTGAGCCACCCAGGTGCCCCAATTTTTTTTTTAAAGTAAACTCTACACCCAATGTGGGGTTCAAACTCATTGTTTTTACTTCATAGTGCAACTTTATAGAAAGCTTGCACTCGAAGTAGAATTGTCAGCTTGTTCATTTTCTTTTTGTTAGCTTCTGTTCACATTACTAGCATTATAATTCAGGAGTCTCACTAGAAACTTTTTAAGCCATTTGTCAAGAATGTCAAACTAAGTCTTTTAAAAAGCAAATGTCTCTGGGAGGGTAACACATTCAGTCCTTAGTTTTGAGTGTGAGTTTGTCAGAAATATTAACCTGTCACCTTCAAGGCCTGAGAAACTAGTCTGTTAGTTATTTGAGGGACAGAATTTTTTGTATCCTCCTCAGTTCTTAGGAGAGCATCTGAAAACCCTTTTGTTCAATGCAGTTTTTCCTGAATAGATAGGCATGGTACTGTTTTGGTGGTGGATAGTTTGAGGCAGGGTCAGTCAGAGGGACTAACTTCCCAAGACAGGGAAGTCATGGAGGGTCTTCTTTGAGTCTGCAAGCCAACTGCCACCTTAGAGAGGCAGGAGAGCAGTGGGGCTTTGGTGTGGGAAGGAGACTCCACAGGACAAGGCAAAGAAGAGCAAATGTCCAAATTCAAAAGGGAAGAAAGGCTAGATTCTGAGAGATGGTCATTCCCAGTAGAAGTCTAGAATACATTATTAAAGAGCTGTCTTTAAATTGTGTTTTGAGGAAATAGGAACAAGGCTAGTAAGCAAAAGAGCAAAGACTGGTGTAAAGTTAAATCAGAATAAGACTTTGGTTTCCTTGATTGAGTTTGAGGACCTGGAACATACCTAGACATAGTGTCCTATTATAGTAGGAAGAGACGGCAAAATGTGTATAATGGTATTCTCAGTAGATTTGAAACTGTTATTATCATTTGTGGCTGTCATGAGTATGTTGAAAGAAGTCTGTTCTTGTTTGTCCACTTGAAGTGCAAAGGACATGAGTGCATCAAGCCAAGCTGAGGAAAAGTCTGGGACTTGCTGTCAAAGGCAGGATGGATATCCTGGAAGGAACAATAATTGCCAATCTGGTGTAGTAGACAGAAGGTTCTCAGGAATAAGATGCAGGAGGGTGAGGACAGAAGAGTTGAGCAACAGCATAAGATGGTGGGGATACTCTGTGAAGAGTCAGAAAGAAAGCCTCACGGGCAGGGAAGGGTGCTCCCTGAACATCAGAGGCAATGATGAGCCTTGATATCAGTTGGGAATGGTGCTAGTGTGGACCCACCTTCCCCTCTGTGGGGACAAATAGGGTCAGGGTTAATATTAAAAACATATAGCATTGCAGAAGGGGTGCCAACCAACCCCATGGCTGGGACCAGTGTGCCAGGCCAGCAGTAAGTGCCACCTGGTAACAGACCTGGGGGATTCAGCCTTCTACTCACCCCTCCCTAGCCTTTTGGTAGCCAAAGGCATGTGTTGCAAAGAGGCTGACTATAGCATGCTCTAACTATTTAGTTCCAAACTATTAAGTGGTGACCCTAAGAGTTAAGAACTCTCTAGTTTTGGGACGCCTGGGTGGTTCAGTTGGTTAAGCAGCTGCCTTCGGCTCAGGTCATGATCCCAGCGTCCTGGGATGGAGTCCCACATCGGGCTCCTTGCTCGGCAGGGAGCCTGCTTCTCCCTCTGCCTCTGCCTGCCACTCTCTGCCTGTGCTCGCTTGCTCTCTCTCCCTCTCTCTCTGACAAAAAAAAAAAAAAAAAAAAAGAACTCTCTAGTTTAGGCATAGGGAGAGTCTGCATCAACAAACAAACCACAGAGAAATGCCTCCTGGAACCTACTGTTGGGCACGCCTGCAGCCACCCCCAGGTGCACACATAAGCATAAACCACAGAAGCATTTATCAGGTGTCCCTCCTCCCTCTTCCCACTGTCAGGCTTCTTTCAGCACCTCACCTCTAGATGACATTCACACATTGCTTCCCTGTTCCACCCTACTTAAGGGTTCACAAGTGAAACATTTAGCATAGTTTTTAAGAATGATTATTTACCAACAGTGGTTTTCCCTCTCCATTTCTTAGCCCCTTAAATCTGCAGTAGAAAATATTCTTTTGTCAGTTGCTCTATGCTCAACTTTAAAAAAAAAAACAACTTTCAAACCCAAGGAATGGCCAGGGAATAGAAAGCTAATTTATGGTTCAGCCTATCCTGATATCTGAGTTGACCTAGATTGCTATGCAATGCTCCCTGCAGGGGAGGATATTGTGTAGAAATACTGTCCTGGGTTGCAGTTTAAGACAGTTTAATAGCTGTGTAATGATCCTTTGTTGAGCGAACCTTAGAGAACCAGTGGGTTTTCCCCATAGGGGCTATAGCACTTCCTGGTTCACTTGTCTTAGGCTTAACTTAAGTAATAGTGATCTCCTATTTTTAGCGTTTTCTTCCTGCAAGCTCTGCTACAGACAGTTCTGCCAGGCTTCACATCCCTATTGGTTCAATCCTCTAGACTAATACAGAACTCAGGTGTACAAGGGAAATGGCCAAGAGTCACTGGACTGTGTATTGGGACCTTGGTTATTACACAGAAACAGTGAGATATCTTATGCATATGATATTCATCTCCATTAAACAGTCTGCAATGTGATGGGAAAGAGCCTCAAGTACTTCTCTGGATTCTTTGTATTTTGCTGTACATAATTTCTTTCTAGCCCTAAAAGGTTGAGATACAGAAATATACAGAAATTGGAACCGTGTTTGTCATGCTTTATGGAGAGGCGGTATTCAGTGGCGGCTCAGAGCAGCCTGCACAGGAACCATTTCGCAACCTTTATTTCCTCATCTGTAGAATGGGGCCAACATACTCACCTCCTAGGAATGCATCAGCACAGGATTTGGGAGGTAGTAAGCACTTGTCAATGTAGCTATTATTGAGTCTTTTGTAGAATAGAAAACTAAATGTGCCTTAATATGGGATACAAAAGAGTCATGATTGGTATTGCGTACATCTCAGAACAATCTGTGTTTCAAAATGGCAGCAGTGACTTTACATATGAAAGTGATCAGATCAACTTGTGAATTGATTTCAGAAAGAAATGCTTTCTCTTAAATCCTTGTGATATAAATGGAAATACATTTATATGTAGTCATTTAAACATGATTAAAGAACTCTATAGAGGCCATTTTGGGGACAAGGCCTGCTTTTTTATGATAGGACAAAAGCTAGATATACTTTGAAATATATGCTTATTATTTTTGTTAAATGAACAAAAGCCAATATTGGAATAGAATGTATAAAACCAAAGCCTGAGTAATGAGAACATTTCTTTGATTCATTTTGTTGAACTCTTGATTTTAAAGTACAGTATTTCCACTATCATAAAATGGGGGCATATTTGATATTTGAAGATGTCAAAAGGGTTATTAAAGTCATTCTTATAGATGATCTGTCCTAGGGAATTTTAAAGAGGATAAAACCAGGATCTCTGTACTTGTTGGGTGATTATATAACAGCTCTAAAATTTGTCTATGTGCCACTTCCTGATGGTGCACAGGAGAAAAATGAGGCACAAACAATTCAGCTTCAAGAGAAAGGGTGCAGGGGTTGACAGTAGAAGACTGTCACCCCAAACAACCCCTCAGTCCTGTATTTATTAGATATTAGACAGTAATCAACAAAGGAGTTGAAGAAGGCTATACATTAATCATATGCCTTGTAGGTAAACAAGATGAAATAGCGGTTATACATTGATTATAAGTCTTGCAGATAAGCAAGAAGAAAAGCAGGATATGCCTGGTCAAGCAGTATAAAATTTATAGTTGAGCAAGCACATTCAAAGGGATCATCTAATTAGCCACAGGTGGTCTCTGGAGTAGGGAGATAACAGAAAAAAGAAGCAGGTGGTGTTCTGTCCTGAGTGGTGGGGTGTTCCCAGCTGCTCGGGTTCAAGGATGTATATCATCCTCTCCCTCAGAGGCTTATTGCCAGTACAGGGTTTTTTTTTTTTTTGTTTTTTTTTTGTTTTCTTTTTTTTAAGGCTATATCTAAACATGCTTGATGGCTAGTACAATTTCTTATAAGTTATATTTTAAGTAATACATTGTTCTGAAGGACAGTTATATTTCCCTTTTTTTGTTTGTGCAGAAGTAGGAAAGTTGATTTTGCAACTTCTCAATCCTTTAGTCACTAGAAGGATTTTTGTGTGCATCTGAGGACTAAACATAAAAAGATGATAGCAATAAAAAGAATAATCATTCCACCTATAATGCCAAGACCAGTTTGTTTGATCCAAGTAAAAGGGTTTAGATCAGACAGAGTATCATTAATCCTTTGTGCAAAACTCATTCCTGGAACTGATTGTAATGATGAGTGAGTGATGTCTTGAATAGCATTTTGAAGCTATTTAATATCTAAAGTTAAATTATTGCCATAATGATTGGTAATATGATAGCAAATCTGGCTCTACAATATTTTTGATTCGTTATAGGCATGGGAAGTAACACAGAAAGAAGAAAAATTTCAATCACATAAAAGGTGGAGCCCAAGTTTTACATTTTGAAGATCATCTCCTATATATATATTATGGCTGATTCCGAATCAGAGATTCTTTTATCTAATTTTTGATCTATGATTGTTTGTTGATTCCAAGCTTTGCTAGCATTTTTGTGCCACTTTTGTACAAATTGTGTGGTTTGTACGGTCTGATATAAAATTATTCCTGCAGTGGTAGCCATAGCAGTAATGGCTATAATTCCTAAAATGGCTGCTATAAGCAGCCAAGAAATCTTTTTGATCTACAGACTCAGTCTTCAAAACTGTTAAAAGTACATGCATATCTGGAGAACATGGTGATGTTTCACCGGTAACCAGGTTCCTATTCTTCTAGCTATGAGAATGATGGAATTGTGTATGTAAACATTCTCAGTCATGCAGGTAAACATTTAACATTTGGGACAGTTTATTTCTCTTTTTTTATGATCAAAAATCATTTTTCCAATAACAAAAACATAGGGATCTCTAACACACACTCTTACCCATTCTTCTCTCATTAGGGAAAAGGAGAATGCATAGTTATCAGACTGATAAATATAAGAGCTGTTCCAAATTCTAAGGTGATTTAAAGTGGTGGCAACTTTCCATAAATTCTTTCGTCTTTTATGAAAATTAACCAAAGGGGACGGTGCTGAAAGTCCTCGTCCATGCCAGACTAGAGGCACATCTCCCCAAGTTAAGGTTTGTGGTAAGATGAGGTGATTAAAAGCTTGCCATTATAAATTTCGATGAGAGGAGCAGGGTCTCCCAGTGTAATTGGTGACTGCCACCCCCTTAGGGGACCAGTTTCATACAATTCCGTAGGAATCATTAATAATGACACTGGGGTAAGAAGCTCGACAATCCTCTCATAAAGGGCAGATTTCCTCATCAGACCACATCTGTGTCAGTTTGCATTTGGGAATAGGGGGTGCTGCTGTGCTATAGCTAGGACCCCAATATTTATTGGCTAAGAATCCTTTAGTGGAGAGTAAATGTAACTGAACTTTAGTCAGATTATTATTAGTAGGAGAGGCCACCAACCATCTTTGATCATCAGGGATAAGGCAACTGGAATGATTGTTGATATGTATTGGTCAATTTTGATATCCCAAGGTAAGATTAATGCTTGTGCCCTCCTCTTGGGGCAATAGTGGCAACTTAGGATCCAAACCTGTAGGTGCCCATTTTAAGGCATTTAAATAAATTGGTATTATATCTTTTCCCCACTCTACTGGACAGAGCAGGGGAGGATTGGGTATATAAGACCAATAAGTGAAGTTATCTATTTGTGTATAACATCCAGGAAAACTTACGGCTACTGTGATGAGGGCCATCATAGTGATCACCACGTTGTTAGGGGTGAAAGAATGCTGCTCATTCTCCAGAACTTCTTCTGCTTTCTTGGTCAGCTTCTTTATCTGACCCCATGTTGGAATCTTTGCTCAGTCTGTCCCAGACATTGTGATTTGATGCTTTTCAGTGTGAGACCCTAGAAGCTGATGATTGGTGAGACTGGTTCGAATCTGAATCTTTTCCTCTTGTGCATTGCAAACTTTATGAAATGAGAGGGCACCCATATGGGTTCGATGGCCTCATTGGGTAATACACATGCATATCCTTTTCCCCAGGTAACTAAGTAACCAGGGAGCCATTGATTAGAAGTAATATTTTTCCACCAGATCGGAGGATATACGTTGTCTTGTTTTTGTTTACTAAAATGTCTTTCTACTGCTGCAGTGTTTTTATCATTATGATTCAAGAAAATTAAGAGTAAATATAAGTTGTGCTAATATTTCTTGAGGAGGACCTTGTATTTTCCCTTTATGTTTATAAAGCTATAATTTTAATATTTGATTATCCTGCTCTATAATTTTTTGTCCTTGAGGATTATATGGGATGCCAATGGGATGTTTAATGTTCCACAAATTAAAGAAGGATTGTAGTTTATTGGAAACATAAGCGGGTGCTTTATCAGTTTTTATAGCTTTGGGAATTTCTATGACTGCAAAGGCAGAGTGGAGATGTCTAATAAGCCCATATAAAGTGAGAAGGTGTATCTATAGTGACATGAACAAAAGATTTTTTTCCCAAATGAAGGGATGTGAGTAACATCCATCTGCCATATTTCATTGGCTGTTATGCCTTGTGGGTTGATGCCCACTGGCTGTGTAGGCAGACTGATGGCAGCACAAGAAGGGCAGGAGTGGACAATAGAATTTGCTTGTTCCTTAGTAATAGGAAATTTGTGTTGAAGTCCCTTTTGGTTTACATGTGTAAGAGAGTGAAAATCAGATGCTTCCTGAAAAGCTGAGAAAACAAGAGAGTCACCTATTTCATTACCTTTGGTTAATGGCTGTGTGACTTCGGATGTGTGTAGCATAGAAAGGGGCAGAACGTTGATGAACGAGGGATTGTAAATGATGAAAATGAGTGGAAGGAGACATCAGATGTAGAAATAGCAGCAGTTTTGATATGCTATAAAACATACACTGTATATAAAGAATCAGATAACAGATTAAATGCAGGAGAAACATCTTGAAACAATGTAATAACAGCCATTAATTCTGATTTCTGTGCTGAGAGACCAGTAATAGATATGATATTTGAGGTAGGACCATAATAACAGGCTTTGCCTTTGACAGAGCCATCAGAAAATTAAGTAGGGGCATTTGTTATTGGATTTTTAGAAGTAATTTTAGGAAGGACAAAAGCAATATGTTTTTAAGAAGGAAACAACAGGTAAAGAGGGATAATGAGAAGTGTTTCCAGTAAAGCCACTAAGGGCAATTTGCTAATTTAAATTATTTTGGAATGCTGTTTCAATTTGCGTCTTACTTAAAGGCAGAACAATAACCTTCGGATCATATCCCTATATTTGGCAAATTCGTTTCCTTCATAATTGAATAATGCTGCCAATATGGTCTATATAGGTAGTGAGTATTTTAACAGTATTATTTGGAAGAAAAATCCATTCTATGATTAGTTCTTCCTGTGTAATTAATCTAGTGGGTATATGTGGGGTATGAAAAATAAGAAGATCTAATGGTATCTCAGGCTAGACTCTATCCATTTACATTGATTGAATCTGGTTTTCAACAAATTGTAATTCTTTTAAGGCCTCTTTTGATAGGGTCCTAGGGCTATTTAAATTAGGATCTCCCTTTAAAGAGGCAAATAGATGCTGCAAAGCATAAGTGGGGATTCTAATTTTAGGTCTTATCCAATTAATGTCTCCCAATAATTTTTGCAAATCATTCAAGTCATAATTTTGTCTCTACAGATTTGAACTTTCCATGGTTTAATTGAGGTCCTGTCCATAATGAATCCCAAATATGAGGAAGGTGTCATGGTTTGTATTGTTTCTGGAGCTACAATTAGTTGTATTTTTCAAATTGTAATTGAAATATTTTAAATGAGTCCTGCAATTGTACTATATCAGAGGCTGCACATAATATATCATCTATATAATAGATAAGATAAATTTGTGGAAATTGATCTCTGACTGACTGTATAACTTTTGCCACACACTCCTGACAGATAGCGGGGCTATTTAACATTCCCTGTGGTAAAACTCTCCATTGGTATCCTTTGGCTGGTTCTTTTAAATTTATACTGGAACTGTGAAAGCAAAACGGGACAGTCTTCCTTAGCAAGTGGTATAGTATAAAAGCAACCTTGTAAATCTATGATAATTACTGGCCATTCTCATGGAACTAGATTAGGCAAAGGCAATCCTGGTTGGAGAGACCCCATGGGTTGGATTAACAGAATTAACCATACGCAGGTCTGTTAAAAGTCTACACTTTCCTGATTTTTTCCTAATAGCAAAGACGGGCAAATTCCAAAGACTGTGAGATTCTTCAATATGCCCTTTTCTTAACTGTTCCTCGACTAGGGCTTGTAAAGTAAGTCGTTTCTCTTGTGTTAAGGGCCACTGCTCCACCCAAATAGGTTTGTCATTCTTCCAATTTAACTTAATGGGTTCAGGAGCAGTGTCACTCAGTGAAAAATTTGGGAATCCTCCTTAGGGAAAGGTATAACCAGAGAGGCTCCCCATTGATTTAGTAAATCTTGTCCCCAAAGTTTAATGGGCAAGTCTACAATATATGGCTGCATATAGTCTTTTTGACCCTCGCATCCTTCACAGAAAAGAATATTGGCGCTCTGATGCATATTGCTAGCCTGTCCTAATCCTGTAATAGTAACAGAAGATGAATTATACGGCATTTTTTAGGCCAACATAATGAGCTTATGATAGAGATATCAGCTCCAGTATCAATTACTGAAAATTCCTTTCCTTGTATTTTAACATGATAAATTGGTTTATCTTGATAAATTTTCTCAGTCAAATATGCCCCAGTTTTTCCAGTGCTTCCAAACCCATTAGTTTCTTTGTTTGTTTTATTTTATTTTATTTTATTTTATTTTATTTTATTTATTTGACAGATAGATCACAAGTAGGCAGAGAGGCAGGCAGAGAGAGAGGGGAAAGCAGGCTCCCTGCTAAGCAGAGAGCCCTATGGGGGGCTCAATTCCAGGACCCTAGGATCATGACCTGAACTGAAGGCAGAGGCTTAACTCACTGAGCCACCCAGGCGCCCCGGATCTTGTTCCTTCTTATCTGTATCAAAACTCATACTGAGCCATGAGTTCTAGGTTGCAAAAGAGGATTTATTTTTTGCACTTTGTCTAAATCTTTGTTCACAAACTAAACAAAAACAGCACAAGTGCAATTCTTTGTTTGTTTTTAAATTGACCCTGGAGATAGGGTAAAAGTAGCCACTGGGCAATGGAATCTCCTTTTTGAAAATGGTATGGAGCCATAGTAGTTATCATCACTGAAATTTCACTGGTATAGTCTGAATCAATAACTCTGGTGTGAGCTAGTACTCCATTTGAAGTAAGGCTGGATCTCCCCCAAAGTATCCCAGTGGTTCCCTTCAGTAAAGGGCCAAAAATATTAATTGGAATTTTAGTGGGAAGCTTGGCAGGCATTAAGAGATGATTTTTGGGAAGGGGGATATCTAGTCCAGCACTACCAGGCATAGCGTGTAATAAATTTAAAATGGTACAATTGTCTGAAAGCTGGGTATTAAGGGAGAATTGGTCCCCTTGTTTTTTCAGGACCGAGGGCTTGCCCCAAAATAAGTTTCCCTGAAGGGGGGATCCATCCTTGTGAAATTTAGAATCATATTGATTTGCCCAGTGTTTTCCTTTTTTACATTCAGGACAAAGACCTGTTGACTTATTTCTTGCTATTCATGGAGGGAATTTTCCTTTTTGCCTTCACTGAGTTTTAGTATACCCTGTCTGCCCACAGCTGAAACATTGTCCTTTTAATTTTCCTGTGGTCAGCGCAGCCGCTGCTTGAGCTAACAAATCAGCTTTACAGGTCTCTGTTTCTACTCCTTGGCATAGCTTAATATAATCTGTCAATGTTCCCTTGCCTTTAAAGGGTGTAATCAGTTTCTTACAGTCAGCATTGGCATTTTCATAAGCCAACTGCTGAAGAATAGTATCAGCAGCCTCGAGATTATTTATCTTTTAACAGCTTCTTGTAATCTCGCAATAAAGTCAGTATAGGGTTCTTTTGGACCCTGTACCACTTTTTGAAAAGGAGAGCATTTCTCTCCTTGGGATTCTGTTCTCTCCCAGACTCTCAAACAACAATGCCGGAGCTGCCCAATAGCTTGATCATTCATTTGTACCTGATCTTGCACCCAGGCCCATGGCCCAATGCCCATGAGCTGCTCCCTGGAAATAGGAACATTATTGGCTCTGTTATGAGCAGCTGCTGTATCTGCTTGATATTGCCACCATGTTTTAAATTGCAAAAACTCATGTGAAGATAGAACTGTTTTTGGTAATAGTGACCAATCAATTGGAATAAGTTGATTGCCTTCTGCAATGCCTTGAATGGTTCCCATTGTAAATGGAGAATTAACTCTACCATTTTGTACTACTTGTTTTAATTCCTTCAATAATTTGAAGGAAACCTAATACCATTAGGGTTGTTAAGATCATGTCCTGGAGTAACATGTTCTCTAATAGTAACTGGGAAATTAAAATGTAAGGCATCTAGGTCTCTTGCTCACTTTGCTTCAAGGAGGCCCTTTTGAATGGCTGATAGCATGGATTTTTCATCCTTTATGCTAAATGGTGCCTTCTCATAAGATGGTGGAGCTGATGGCGATGGTGCCACGGCATAGTAGCAATTGTTCTCTCTTTTTGTTTTGTTATTGTGGCGGGGGGGAGAAGACTCCTCCTTTATATATTTATTTATGATGACTTTAGTAATTTTTTTCCCCTCCAGGATGGCATGTTCAGGTTCCTCTTTTTTAGTTTCTCCTGAACATTCATTATCACTATCTGAATCAGAGGTTTGTAAAGGCTCCAAAACGGAGTGAATAAGGATCAAAGTGGACCACATAGTAATCAGAATTGATTTTTCTTTAGCATGTAAAAGTTTTAACTTATGACCTACTTTTTCCCAAGTCTGCAAATCTGAAGTCCTTAATGTAGGCAACCAGGAGCAATGTTCTTTAATTACTTTTAAAAGCTCCAAAAGTTGGCCCTCACTGAATTTTGCTCCTCCAGCCTTTAGTAGCCATCTCAATGAACATACTTAAGGGCAATATTTGTTGGTGCTTCTTTATATTACCCATACCCTGCGATAAGTATCACAACTCACCAGCGGGGGAAAAAGGCACGGCCCTGCAGGCAAACACATTGGGGCTTCTTATCCTGTTCCATTTCAGATCCCTGTTCCAGCACTACTTGCTACTTCCTGACGACGGCTGACGACGGCCCACGGGAGAAGAATGAGGCACAAACAAGTCAGCTGCAAGAGAAAGGGAGCAGGGTATGACAGTAGAAAAGACTGTCTCCCCGAACAACTCCTCAGTCCTTTATTTATTAGGTATTAGTAATCAACAAAGGAGTTGAAGAAGGCTATACATTAATCATATGCCTTGTAGATAAACAAGAAGGAATAGGAGTTATACATTAATTATAAGTCTTATAGATAAGCAAGAAGAAAAGCAGGATATGCCTGGTCAAGCAGTATAAAATTTACAGTTGAGCAAGTACATTCAAAGGGATCATCTAATTAGCCATGGGGGTCTCTTGAGTAGGGGAGATAACAGAAAAAAGAAGCAGGCAGTGTTCCCCACTGCTCATCTTCCATGAAACAGGTGGCATTCTGCCCTGAGCCAGCCGGGCATCCCCAGCTGCTCAGCTTCAAGGACCTACACATCGCTTTCTTCTTTCCTATACCCAGTCTCAGCAGCACCTTCAGAAAAAGCCCCTCCCTCTGCTCAGAAATGCCTCAGGCTCTCTTCTTCTAATAATTTCCCCTCCAAGGCCTCACCATCCCCACTTTTCCTTTTCTACCTTCCTCCTGCCATCCTGCTCTGCTTTCATAGAGCTTCCCTCTACTCAAATTTCTTACTCCTTGCCAGTTCTACTACACTTAAAGTATGTCCTGCTGATGACAAAAAAGGAAATTCATCTTTAGTGTATGGTAACAGAAATATATCTGGTCAATAAAGCAACTGAGTGCAGTTTTGAAGTGTGCCTGTTAAAATGTGCCTGTAGTTAAAATGTGCTTCCTCTGGGGTGTCTGGAGGGTGCAGTCGGCTGAGTGACCGACTCTTGATTTCAGCTCAGGTCATGATCTCAGAGTCCTGGGATGGAGCCCCATGTGGAGCCTGCATTTGGCTCTGCACTCAGTGGGGAGTCTGTTTAGGATTCTCTTCTTCCTCTGCCCCTCCCCTCCACGTGCTCTCTTTCTGAAATAAATACATAAAATTAAAAAAAAAAAAAGTGCTTCCTCTTTTTCACTTTTTAGTCCATTAAAAAAATATATATCTTTTAAAGATTTTATTTATTTATTTGCCAAAGAAGAGAGCACAAGCAGGAGAAGGGGCAGGCAGAGCCAGCAGTTGGAGAAGCAGGCTTCTGCTGAGCAGGGAGCCCAATGCAGGACTCAATCCCAAGACCCTGGGATCATGACCTGAGCTGAAGGCAGATGCTTACTGACTGAGCCACCCATGTATCCCAGTCCATTAAAACCTTTGCATTCAATTTATACTATTTTAAAAAGGTTTTTTTGTTGTTGTTGTTTTTAATTTGAGTAAGAGTGACACACAATGTTACATTGGTTTCAGGTGTACAACACAGTGATTCACGAATTCTGTACATTATGTTATGCTCATTGCAAGTGTAGGTCCCATCTGTCACCAGACAACACTATTACAATATGTTACAATACAATACCACTGATGGTATTCCCTGTGGTGCACCTTTCATCCCAGTAGCTTATTTCATTCCAGAATTGGAAGCCTGTAACTCCTACTCCCCTTCACCCATTTTGTCCATGCCCCTAGCCCCTCCCTGCTGGCAAGCATCAGTCTGTTCTCTGTATTTATAGGTCTGATTCTTTTTGTTTATTCACTTGTTTGTTTTTTTTTTTAAGATTCCACATATGAGTGAAATCATATGGTATTTGTCTTTCTTAGTCTGATTTATTTCCCTTAGCAGGATACCCTATAGGTCTATCTGTGTTGTCATGTAATATTCCATGTGTATGCGTGTATGTGCGTGTGTGTGTCTATGTGTGTGTTTATAATGATTTATACTGTTTGAGACTTAAACTTTTTGAATTTCTCTGTCCATATCTCTTTGGATATGGCCCCTTGCCTATATCCTTCTGCGATGCTTGTTAGTGTGATGGACTCTTTCATTCTAGTCTCCATGTAACACTATGGGCACAGTTTTGATCTTTCTATTTCTCTCTGCAGCATTCAGAGTAGTTTCCCCAGATGTGCTTTTCAATTCTAGTAAATTTCTAGCTGTCTATGTTCTGTTATTTAACCTGTTCATTGAATTTTTAATTAAAATACTCTATATTTTTCATTTCTGAAAGTTCTACCTGGTATTTCTTCATAATTTGCTCCCCCACCCCCCACACTGATTTTTAAATAAGATTTTGGTTTTTTTTAAGAAATTTGACTCATGCTTTTAAAATTTTAAGTAGTTCAACATACTGTTTTTAAATTTAAATTCAATTAGCCAACACAGTGTACATCATTAGTGTCAGAGGTAGAGTTCAGTGGTTCATCAGTTGCATGTAACATCCAGTGCTCATTACATCAACTGCACTCCTTAATGCCCAGCACCCAGTTACCCCATCCCCCCACTCCCCTCCCCTCCAGCAATGCTCAGTTTGTTTCCTAGAGTTAAGAGCCTCTCATGGATTGTCTCCCTCTCATATGGTTTCACTCATATGTGGAATATAAGGAACAGTGCAGAAGGTCATAAGGGGAGGGAAAACTGAATGGGAAGAAATGAATATACTTTTTACATACTCTTTCATATTGCCATTCTATTATCTCAAGTACTTACAGCTCTCATTTTGCTTTTTTTCTGTTTGCTGACTTTCATTCACTGTTGGTTGTTTCCTTGTGTGTTTTGTCAGTTTAGCTTATGAGTTTGTGGTTAGTGGGCCTTGTTTCCTCCATGAGAATCTCTTCGGGCTCCTTTGTGAAAGTCCTTCTAGACCAGTTTTGCAGCCAATTTATTATAATATTGTGGCTTAGAGTTACTGTGGTAATATAAGTAGCCAAGCTCCACCTCTACTTGAAGAGAAAGCCTGGAGTTCTAAATTCTCAGAGAAACTTTTCTTTTCATCCAGTGCCTACAGCAGATAAACTTCCTTTCAACAGCCTGTGCCTGTGGGTAAGTTTCTCTTAACCCACCCCTCATGTGAACTAAGGATTGTGTTTAGGCTGTGTTCACAGTCCCATGACCTGTCTCCTTGTGAGGATTCAGTCACGCCTTCTGTTCAAGCTCCCAGGGGCCTGGGAACACCCTTCACTGCGGGCAGCCACTGCATCAGCTGAGGCACTCACAACTCCATTTTTCATTCCCTCTTAGTTTATGGCACTTGGAAATTACCCTTCCCTACTCTGCTCCACACTTCCTTCTGTTTAAAGATCAGCCTTGCATTAAAAAGTTGTTCTGGGGACACCTGGGTGGCTCAGTTTGTTAAGCGGCTGCTTTCGGCTCAGGTCGTGATCCTAGGGTCCTGAGATCGATTCCCACATCTGGCTCCTGGCTCAGCAGAGAGCTTACTTCTCCCTCCCACTCTGCCTGCTGCTCTCCCTGCTTTGTAATCTCCTTCTCTGTTAAATGAATAAATAAAACCTTAAAAACAATTCTTAAAAAAAAAAAAAGCTCTGTTTTCATAATCTTAAGGATTTTAGATAATTTATATCAGCCATATTGTCAGAAATAGGAAACATCACCAATCACCTCAGATTAACTGTCAGGATATATGATTCTTTCTGCTTCTCAGCAGTGACAGGGCTGGAAGACCCAGCTACTGGTGTTTTAAAATCATGTTTTGCACATCCTGTCCTATACATACTGATTCTCTGTATCCGTTTAGTCAGGTGTAGGTGCCAATGCATAAGCAAACTTTCTGGAATTGTGCTGCCCTCCCCTCAGCTTCTGCACTGTCCACAGAAGAGCAGTACGCTATAGTAGTTCAGAGCATTACCTTTGGCATTCTCTTTATCTGGGTTTCAGTTCCAACTCTGTCACTAATCTTTCTGTGAGATCATAAAGATAATAGGCTGATTGTTTTCTGAACTTCAGTTTTCCCGGAAATAAAATTGGGACAATAGTACCTGCCATACCTGATCATAGCAAGGATTAAATGAGATGCCACATACAGAGCACTTAGAAGATAGAGTGCCTGGCACATCGTAACTGTCATCAACAAATGCTAAGTATTCTTGCCATTACTCCTTTATCACCCTTGAGACTGACAACGGTGGTAAAACCATTTCTTAGCGCACCAACACCTTAGTTTTAGAATCCAATTTTCTGACTCTCCCCCTTTTTGTCATCTGAGGCATCCAAGGTGAGTAAGTGTTGGAGAATGAGGAGGCCACAGGCTTCAGGTTAAGAGCGTTAGGTCTAAATCTGGCTTTGCTGCTTGTTGGCTATGGGTATGTGTGACAGCTTCTCCAAGACTACTCATTTTCCTTTGCTGTAAAATGGGGATATGAATGGGGGTGCCTGTGTGGCAATTTTGGCTCAGGTTATAATCTCATGGTTGTGGGATCAAGACCCACGTTGGGCTCCATGCTCAGCAGGAAGTCTGCTTAGGACTCTCCCTCTCCCTCTGCCCCTAACCTCTATGTGCACTCTCTCTCTAAAAATAAATAAATAAATCTTTTTAAAAAATGAGGGTATGAACAACTTATGTCATGATTGTGTAGGACAAATGTGGAAATGCCCACACAGAATGGTACATGGGGGTTTCTATAGGGACTGTGAGCCTTCGGTAGGCAGGCCTCATGCATTCCTTCCTGCATTCTGGGACTCACCTGCAGCACCATTCAGGGAAGGCTGAATTGAATGGAATGAATGAAACCAGGAAGGAGAAATGAGGCACCGATATAGCAGGGTAGGAAACAGTACGCACAACCTGCAGGAAGTGACTCCCTATGTGGTCACAGGAAGTCAGGGCCTGAGTTTCTGTTTTAGCAGTAATAGTTTTGCTGTGTTTGTGTACCTGAGAATGGGGACATTGTCTCCATCTTTTCTATCTTTCCATGGTGACTAGAATAGGTCCTGCACAGGGTGACGTCCTCTGCTGTGCCGAAGCCCTCACTCAAGGCCTGCCATGCAGTGGGTGGAGAGGCCCTGAGGGAAGTTTGAGTCACTTTGGGCTGGTAATGGGGAAGGCCTGGACTCTGTTTCTGCCAGAGAAGCTAGCGAAGGGTGTGGAACCTGACCTGATTCTCTTCTTACTTTGCATAAGAATCTTGAGCCTGACATTTTCATTTCAATAGGAGGGGGAAATAAGGGAGACCCATGAAAGATAAAGCAATTCTTCCTTCTCAAGTTTCTCTAGAGTTTCATTTGAACAGTAGATGGAAACTTTTACATAAAACCAGGACAAACTAATTTGGACATTGTTTTGGAGCTGTAAAAATAGGGCTCTAAAAATAAAAAACTGATTGACTGGAACATCATTCAGTTGCTCAGATTCCCCAGCTTTGCAATGTTTGCATCTGTCTACCATCTCCTCAATGTTTTCCTCCTCTTCCTGGTAATAGCCACCCTTTACCAAAGTGTGCCAGGTGCTCTGTGTTCCCACCCATCTTCCCAGTGTCTCTGCACCATATGTATTAACATGCCATTTTTACAGATGGGAAGCTGAGGGTCAGAGAAACTAAGGGATGTGCCCAAAGAGGAGACACAGCATGTGGGAGTACATGGTTCTGAAGATGTCTTTGTCCATTGTCTCTTGATTCCTTGTCATCCAGCAAAGCCCAGTCAAGAGACCTATGGTCCAGGCTCTCCACCTCCTCTAATAAAGTATGTGAGCTCGGGGAAGTCACTTTAGGATATCTTCCAGCTCCAGCTTCTAGGTTTCTTCTGACTCAATTTCTAGGAGAATGCAGATTTCTGGTGGACCATCTCCAGTGTCCCTTTACCTCACAAACCGTCGTGTGAAATTCTCATGAAACCATGCAGAGTACTAATATTTATTAAGTGCTGATTTTGAACCAGGGTTGTACTGGGTGCTAACCAAAATTCCTGATATTTATTAGTCCTGACACCAATTTCCTTTAATTTCTGGTATTTTTAAACACATGATCATTTCTATGATTTGTCTTTCTACTCCTTATATCTAGAATGTTTTCTTCCTATGCCTTCTGTGCCAGAGAACTCAAGTAACAATAATTTGCTTTGGATGGGACCCCACAAAAATGCCTGACTATGTTGGTTTTTGGTAAAGAGCTGGAGAGAAAAAGGCTGGGCAGGTAGTTTGGATTGAGAAGAATGAGCATGAATGATTTTCTCTATAAAGGGCGAGAGATGGTTTTCTGACTTATTAATTTGAACCATTTGGGGGAACTCAAGGCCATGAACCCTTGATTCTTTGTGTGAAAAGGGGTAAAAATGATCTTTTCTGTTTCTTTATATGACTTCCCAAAAACCTTTTTGCTGTGTGGAAGTATCTTGCTCAATAATCACCTTTAATGCTTAATTTAAAGTTCGAATTCCTAGATGACTTGTTCTCTCTAGAATGCCAGACAAAGAGGTATCTATGGAGACTGCCTTTGGCCTGTAAATCCTTTAAAGTATGCTTGGCAATTCAAACTCTTATGCCACATAATTTCTCTGACTTGCCATCTTGTAAAAAAGTCTTAGAGATCACGATCATACTTTAAGAAAATGTTCAGAAATTATTTAAGGACGTCAAATCTGGTTACCTTAGGCAATCCCCCTGGTGGTGATTGAGAATCTGGAGCCCTCCAAGTTCACATTTTATTTTATTATTATTATTTATTTTATTTATTTATTTTATTTTAATATGCAAGCTCTCAGGAAGGTTGATGCTTTAACCAGCCTTCTAACTACACCTAGCTAGAAGGACAGCTATATAAAACCCCATAGGCACAAAGAATTTGGTTAAATTCATATCAATTCAGCTGATTTATCTAAATCCCCAAGCTAAATCCCCAAACTTACATGGTTTAGCATGATTGAAGTTGATTTATCATATGAAATTCAGAGTGGGAGGCAAGAGTTAGGATGGAAGGGAGGGGATTTCTTTACAGTAGTTTCGGAATCTGGGTGAGGGAGCCTCTGCTGTGTGGCCCTGCCCTGTGTGTCAACAACGAACTGGGGAAAGGAGGAAGAGAGAGCAGGAAGATTTCTTGTGAAGGTAACATGGACTACTCATGTTGGCCCACTCTCAGTGGCCCAGACTCACTTCCATGTTTCCACCTAGCTACAAGAGGCTTGGGAAATGAGATACCTGGTTGGCCAACAGCTCTTCATTCTGAAGGGGAGCATGGCTTTTTGGTGGCTGTCTCTAGCTATCTCTGTCACCTCTCTACTGTGTGCATGGCATTGTGCTCCCAAAGGGCTGACAGTGTAGGTGGTGAGAATGTTCCCTTCCCTTCCTTCCTGTGCCTCTCACCATTCCTTCTGTACCTTTCCCCTCCTCGCACCATTCTCTTCCATCCTTTCTTACCTCCAACACACCCATACAAACATCCATCCCTACTGCTTTTCTTCCGCTCTTACATGGAAAATCTGCTCTACAGGGACCTTACATATAGAAGTTAGTCTGAAAGTACAGGCTGAAAGGAAATCAACCAATATGCACTACCCTCTCCAAAGTAGGCTGGAAACCTAAAGGGTATTGGCTCAGGCCTCATGCTATTTTCCCAAAATGTAGTTTTCAGCAGTCACTAACTTGCTAAGAGCTTGAGAGGACTTCCCGTTGCTGCACCAACGATATACTCCTTTGCCTTTTGCCTTAGATTCATTATAATATGGTCCCTACTCCCTTGTCCAAGCTTATCTCACATGTTCCTTTGTTCCTCAACAGGGAATAAATCCTGCCCACTGTGAGGTGTTTATTTATTATCTTGTGCTGACTCTGTACTCAATGTTCTTGAAGGCCCATCAAAGTTCCACCCACAGTATAAAATCTTCCAATAGGTAGAGACTTACACGATTTATACTTCCATTTGGTTAGTGGTAATCTTGCAGTGTAACACATTTCCCTCTCACTGTCTTATGGCTGTTTCTGTGTCCTTTGTTAGGTTACATGTTCCTGAAGCAGAAAGAACAAGGCTAATACAGGCAGCTCCTGCTTCTCACTGCTCAGTGTTCCACTGTTGTATTTTACAACTTTGCATTTTAAACTACACTTTGCTTGTTCCTCACTTCAGAAAAGGTGAAAGTAATCATGCATTGTCCTTTTCAGGAGTGAATGCCATCTGGCTGTAGAGACCAGTAACTGCAGGTTTAGAGCAGAAGTTTCCTGACTGGAACAGGGCTAATGATGGCTAATTCTTTCCCTTGTTGATGACTTTTCTGAGGGAATGTCAAGAATCCATTTCAGCCAGAGAAGGGGACTGTTTTTCCTCCTTTGTGTTCCCTGAGTGCTTAGCAATGGATACAGACATGCTGGTTACTTATTTAAAATTAAAACCCGCTGCTGTCAAAATTTATTTAGTATCCATTGTTGACCAAGCGTTTTATCTATTGTGCATTCATGTATTTATTTTATTAAAGTTTCAACAGCTCAGTGTCTTGGGTATTCCCATCCTCATTTTTAGAAGAAAACTAGGGCTTCTTAGCAACTGGGAGCAAAATTGCTGACTAGTGAATTCCCTGGAGAACCAGGGCTCTGAATTCAAGTCTTCTGACTGCAAATCCTATGCTTTTTTCCTATTATTCTACTCTTCTATAAAGTAGATTTTCTATAAAGATCATTGATATTTCAATACTGGAAACCTTGCAAGTATTGGCTAAGGGATCAGGAAGGAAAATTATATAATAGACTTAGGTTTCAATTCTAAATCTGTGATTGACTTTATTGAAGCCACAAACTTCTAGAGTATCAGTCTTCCTCTGTCCCAGCCCCCCAACCTGTGCAAATAAAATCAAATATGCAGAAGAGATGTAAAAAAAAAAAAAAGGCTTTTGTTCTTCTACAGTAAGATCCTTTGGTAGAAGCTTTTTTTTAAAAAAAAAAAGTAAATATATTCTAAGGACAAGGAGAAAACAAACATAAAATCCATTTGAGTACAAAGTGCTTGACCTGAGTTTTTTCCAGGGTTTCGCTGTCTTCTATATGTATGTACTGATACTGAGGACTCTAAGCCAGCATGGAAATTCAGATTACAAAGATGGGCTAATCACAGCTTTGTCTCATGGACCAGCACCAGAGTTTGGGGTAATGGCAGTGAATAGAAGCATCCCACAGGGGCGCCTGGGTGGCTCAGTGGGTTAAAGCCTCTGCTTTCAGCTCAGGTCATGATCCCAGGGTCCTGGGATCGAGCCCCACATCGGGCTCTCTGCTTCACGGAGAGCCTGCTTCCTCCTCTCTCTCCCTGCCTGCCTCTCTTGCTTACTTGTAATCTCTGTCTGTCAAATAAATAAATAAAATCTTAAAAAAAAAAAAGAAGCATCCCACAGAAGCTGGAAATGCTTGAGTCTGCCTAGCTGGTTTCTCTCCTCTCCACAGTGTTGTAATGGATTCCCAGAAGGCCACCTGGCCCTGCCTTACTCAGACTCCTGGGAGGGCCCACAACAGAGAGATTACCAATGTTTGCATAATGCTTTACAGTTTACATACCACTTCTTAAACACAGCTAAGCATTTGGTCTTTGCAATCACCTGGTGAGGTAAAGGTGTTGTATCACCCATTTTACATCTGAATAGTCAGAAGATCAGATATTAAATAATTCACCTAAGGTCCCAGTAAGAAGTAAAATCCATTCTCAAATCAACTTCCTTGGAAGCAGGTCCTGCTTTGTTCAGTACACTTCCATATGTCCCACTGAATCTGCTCAGGGCTTGCATCCCTCACCAAAGCATGATTCCCTGAACACACTCCCTCCCCAGCCTCCAGGCCCTGTAGGCTGTCTCTGCCTGGAAAATTCCACCATTTCCACCTATAGAATCCCAACTTTGAGGCCCAGCTTAAGTGTCAAGTTGTCCACAAAGGTTTTCCAGATCCCTCCTAGACTCTTCTTCCCTTGTGTTTCCTTGTACTTATTAAAGGAGCATTCACCACAATCTGCTGAGTTTTCTACTTACTACACAAGTGTCAGCCTCATGGTGTATGGAGGGCAAGCCCAGTAGATCTAGAAAAATGCCTTATATACATCAGATTCTCAATAAACATCAGGTTTCTTATTTATCATAGTAAAAATGCTTATCTAATTGAATTCTTATTATGGACCAAATAAAATAGTAATAGTTAATATTTGTTAACACTTTCCATGTGCCAAGTGCTGTTCTGAAAACTTTGTTCATCTACCCAGCCCTACCACCAACCTGTGAGGTGGGTCTTGTCACTGTCCACATCTAGGAGATGAGAAAGCTAAAGTTGAGGAGGATAAGAAACTTGTCCAGGGTTACCCAGCTAGTAAGGGGTAGAGCTTGTTTTGAACTACTTTCCTTGTAAGGCAGGGACAAGTCCCCGAGTTCTAAGAGTTGTATGTTTATTTCCTTCTACAAGAAAGAAACCTCCACTCCTGAAGGAGGCTGAACTGGGGCAAAGACAACTTCTGACTTTCTTGGTCTTACTTTGGGCAGGGAAGGGCAGCAACCCTGTTGAAGGCTGGTACTCACTCTGGTCCTTGGCCCAGAACAAGCCTGAAAATGAAGCTGATCTCTCTTGAGCGATCAGTATGAAAGAAAGGGAAGAGAAAGTTCCTGCTTTCTTTTGTTGCTGTCTCTAAACATCTTCTTGTCTTTGATGACACCAAGGGGTTCCCTTCTTTGCCTTCATCTTTTAAAGGACCAGAACAGGAGAAGCACAAAGCCAGGAGCCAATTGCATGTTGGGGCAGTGCTGCCCTTGTGTGGCCCTGGATAGGTTATACTTAATCCCTTCACTTATCTACCTTCCTGGGTACCTCCAGGGTGATCAAAATTTTCTCCTGGTGAATGTTCCTCTGAATACAAAAGAAGACACTTTTTAAGTTCAAACACTGGTGTTTGCAGCCTCTGGTTGGAATGCTGCTGGGTGGGGAGTCTCTGTTTCCAGGACTGCAGGTCCTATTCTCTGAGCTGCTTCAGCATGGGCTGCTTTGCGTTGGAGCTGATCAAACATGTCTATCCTACAACGAGAAAGCCTGGGACATATGGGCCAGACTTCTGTCTTTGCTCCTCTCTTTAAGGTCTTAACCTCAACAGAACCCATATCTCTGTGTTCTAAAATAGTTTGGATATTAAAAATAAGAAATCTATTGAGAATTTTTGATCTCTGTCTCTGAAGGCAGGCCACTGCTGTCTGGGATTTTTCTTTTTTTTAATTTCTTTTTAAAATTCCAGTACAATTAACATACAGTATGTTTATTTCAGGTATACAATATAGTGATCCAACAATTCTATACATTACTCAGTGCTCATCATGATAAGTATACTCTTAATCCCCTTTATCTATTTCACCCATCCCCTCACCCACCTGTCATCTGGTAACCACAATTTGTTCTCTGTATTTGAATTTGTTTTTTTTTTTTGTTTGTTTGTTTTGTTTTCTCTGTCTTTTTTTTCTTTGTCTTGTTTTGTTTCTTAAATTCCACATAAGAATGAAATCATATGGTATTTGTCTTTTTCTGACTGACTTACTTCGCTTAGCATTATATCTTTTAGACTCATCCATATTGTTGCAAATGGCAAGATTTCATTCTTTTTTATGGTTGAGTAATATTCCTCTGTGTGTGTGTGTGTGTGTGTGTGTGTGTGTGTGTGTGTATCTTTATCTATTCATCTATTGAGGGATATTTGGGTTACGACCATTTCTGGCTATTGTAAATAATGCTGCAATAAACATAGGGGTGTATATATATTTTTGAATTAGTGTTTTGGGTTCTTTGGGTAAACACCTGTTAGTGGAATAACTGTATCATATGGTAATTCTATAATTTTTAAAGGAATCTCCATACTGTTTTCCACAATAGTGGCACCAGTTTGCATTCCCACCAACAGTGTAAGAAGGTTCCTTTTTCTCTACATCCTCTCCATCACTTGTTGTTTCTTGTGTTTTTGATTTTAGCCATTCTGATTTAGCCACATCTTATTGTGGTTTTGATTTGCATTTCTTTGATGATTAGTGATGTTGAGCATCTTTTCATGGGTCTGTTGATCACCTGCATCTTTTCTTTGGAGAAATGTCTGTTTACATCTTCTGCCAATTTTTAAATTGGATTATTTGGTTTTTGGGTATTGAGTTGCATAAATTCTTTACATATTTTGAATACTAATCCCTTATTGGCTATGTCATTTGATATATTCCTCCCATTCAGTAGTTTGTCTTTCATGTTTTGCTGTTTCTTTTGCTGCGCAGAAACTTTCTATTTTGATGTCACCCCAATAATTTCTTTTTGTTTTTGTTCCCTTTGCCTCAAGAGACAGATCTCGAATAGTGTTGCTATGTCTGATGTCAGAAAAATTACTGTCTGTGGTCTCTTCTAGGATTTTATGGTTTCAGATCTCACATTTAGGTTTTTAATCCATTTTGAGTTTATTTTTGTATATGGTATAAGAAAGTGGTCCGTTTTCATTCTTTTGCATGTGCCTGTCCAGTTTTCCCAACACCATTTGTTGAAGAGACTGTCATTTTCCCATTGGATACTCTTGCCTCCTTTGTCATAGATTAACTGACCATATAGTTGTGGGTTTATTTCTGGACTCACAATTCTGTTTCATTGATCTATGTGTCTATTTTTGTGTTAATGCCACACTGTCTGTCTGGGAATTATTATCCCTTGGCAACTCCCCCAAGCTGCTTGTTTTTCTGTAACTTCTTCATTTCTTTGTTTCTTCCACAGATTCTCTGTACACACTAAGCTTTTCAAGAATAGCTTGAATAATAATAATAATAATAATAGAATAAATTGAATAACTAAAGCAGGGAAATCCATGGCTTTTGATAAAGAGGAGGAGGGCAGGGTTGGTGTTGGGAGAGAATACAATGTCTGATTTTCTTTGACATGAGTTGTTTACACTTTATTAATGGCCTTTGTGTCTTTTTTTTTTTTAAGATTTTATTTACTTATTTGACAGGCAGAGATCACAAGTAGGCAGAGAGACAGTCAGAGAGAGAGATGAAGGGAAGCAGGCTCCCCGCTGAGCAGAGAGCCTGATGCGGGGCTCGATCCCAGGACCCTGAGATCATGACCTGAGCCGAAGGCAGAGGCTTAACCCACTGAGCTACCCAGGCGCCCCAATGGCCTTTGTGTCTTAAATCAATCACTGCAACTCCAGTCTTAAAACTTATTCATGTAGAACTAGAAGAGCCAAGATTTACAGTCTTTCATAGGAAACTGATCTACTGATGCTTTTAACTGGTTTGAAAAAAATAAAAATAAAAAGGTTTTAGAAGTTCATAAGCAACTTTAGCAAATCCCTGCCTCTAGAGATGTTCCAAAGGGCAGTTCAGAATGTCCCATCTTTCATACATTTTTCCCTGTTTATCATGGCCCATGAGATGAGGCAAACATCAAGGCAAAAGATGAGGGGTATGGAAATCAGTGCTAAAGCTAGTAATTCCTAACTGGGAGACAGAAATCCCAACCTTTAGGGATGTCCAACACCACCAACACCACTGCTTCTCCTTCCCTTGTCACCACCTTCAGCATGAGCATCATTCTTTTCAGACCTTTGTAGAACAATTGAGAGTTGAAATGGATTCAGATTAGCTTGACTAACAGACTTCCAACCAGTCCTTTGTTGTTTCTGGGGCCTGTGGCAAGTTATGGAATATCCATGAACTTCAATGTTGTCATCTTCAGATATGGGGATGAGAATGACCTCCTTTTTTGTAAAAATGAAACAGGGTCTTTCACATTATAGACACTTAATCAATTTTATTTTCTGTCTTTCACCAAAAAACTAGGTTGAGAAGACACATGCCTAAAAACAGAATAAACCAAGCTCACACTGAGTGCCTGATGACTGGTGCAGAGGTAGTTCACAGAAAGAGGGCCCAGCGGGCAAGGATTATTTACATACCATGGTCTCTTCAGAGCATCATCTTGGCTGTATTCTGCCTCGGTGGGGGACCCAATGTAGGTTCAAGGGTCAGACATAATTAGGCACAATTGAATTTGAATTGAATTGAAAAGCAGCCTGACAATATAACCAAAGCCAAAAAGCCACTCAAACCCTTTGACCTATTAATGCCACCTTAGAAAAACACATAACAATAAAATAATTGAAAAGAAAAAACATCTACTTATTTTAAAGACATCCATCATAGCACTCTTCACATAAGTAAAATTAGAAAAATCAAATAAAGAATAAAAAGAGAATGTCTCAGATAGACTTAACAGATATAGTTAGAGCATTTCATCCTAAAGCAGCAGAATACACATTCTTTTCAAGTGCACATGGAACATTCTCAGTCACATACTGAGTCACAAATCAGGCCTCAATTGCCAAGAAAAGACTGAAATAATACCATGTGTATTTCCAGACCATAATGCTATGAAACTTGAAGTCAACCACAAGAAAAAACTTGGAAAGACACAAATACATGGAGGCTAAAGAACATGCTACTAAAGAATGAATGGGTTCACCAGAAAATTAAAGAAGAATTTAAAAAAATACATGGAAGCAAATGAAAATGAAACACAACAGTCCAAAACCTTTGACATGCAACAAAGGTGGTCCTAAGAGGGAAGATTTGTAGAGCAATACAGGACTTCCTAAAGAAGCAAGAAAAGTCTCAAATACAAAACCTAACCTTACATCTAGAGGATCTAGAAAAAGAACAACACATAAAACCTAAATCCAACAGGAGAAGGGAAATAATTAAGATTAGAGGAGAAATCAATGATCTGGAAATTCCCTATCCCCTTCTCTTTAGTTCAGAATGACACATACACCTCATTTTGTCTGATTGTCTTTGGAATTTCCATGTCTTTGTGGATTTCCTGTATGCATGAAATGAAATTTAATTTCCCCCTGTTAATCTGTCTCATGTCATCTGATTTTTAGTCTAGCTAGAAAGACATTTGGAGGCAGAGGGAATTCTTTCTCCTTGACAACATCAAAGTTGAACAGTTCATGTGTGTGGAGCTGGGCCTTTGAGGCAAGGCCAGTGTCTTGCTGAGGCTTTTCCAGACCCCAGGGACATCAACATGAATGGGTGGTGGACACTCAGAAGCCTCTATGCAAACCCTGGGAGGACTTGTCACCTAAACCCAAGTTCCTCCTATTTCTCTCCCTGGCTGCGTGGCCCCAACTTTCACATCAGGGGAAAAGATCCCTCACTTTCTACAGTTAGAGAGGAAAAATTTTCCTAAATTCTTTCAGGCATTTAAGGAGGAATGTCAAAGTTTCTTCCTGAATCTTTCAAGACTTGATTGTTCTCAGCTTGAAATAACCTGCATTCAAAGTGGCACATTTTGGGGCAACTCACCCTTGGCCCTTACAGCACAATTTCCCAACCTTTTCAGAGTGAAAAAATAAACAAATCAGTTTGCCATTTATAGAATGCCAATCCCTCATCAAAATCTTAATGCATAGTATTTCTAATTCCAGCAGCCACCCTGCCAAGCAAGTGCTGATCACCTTTGTTTTACTGACAGAGAACATGAAGCATAGAGTCTAAGGAGCTTGCTCACTGTTGCTTTACCAGGAGGTGTCAGAGCTGGCCATAAGCCAGGCACTGTCTCAGACTGCAGCTCTTTCCTACAGAGGAGGAATCTATAGTTCTCAGATGACAGGGAGTTTTCATTTGCTTCCAGCTCCACCTATGTGTGAATGCTGATACTTCTCTCAGCATTGTCCATGTTGGAGCATCATTGTCTTGTGCAGCACAGGCCCTTCAAGCTTCTCTACTCTAACAGATCATCTCCCTGAGGGTAAAGCCAAATGCAGGAGATGCAAGGGTGAGCCACCCCTTCTTCTTGAGCTGAGAGTGGTTTGCAGTGATTAAGAAGGTGGTGGAGAGCAAGTTGTTGTGTCTGTTCTCTGACCTTCCTGATGCCCTAGCAGTGCCTGGGAAAGTGGGAACAAGCTGGGAGGCTGGATTGTCCTTGGTGTGTCAGTGCCAAGCATTATCATTGTCAACAACATCAGAAAGAAGGAACGCAGGGCGGGATGGGGCAGGCCTACAGAGTTCTGGGGGCAGTCCCTTTTCTGTGGTAGGGCCAGGCCAGGGCTGGTAGCACCATCAAACACGGAAATGCTGCAGTATTTTCCCCAGAGATGCTGCCCACACCAGGGAAATGACAAGGCTTTTAAACAAAGATTGCCAACGCCCAGGGCATTCCCCTGAGGGGCAGGGCAGGTCATTCTGCCAGAACCCAGCCCCAGAGCCTCAGGGCTCAGATGGGACCCATAGGTGGGCAGAAGCTCTCTTTAAGTAATGGAATCTTACTGCCAACAAAATCTTATGAGAAGGCAGTAAACAAAGTTGAAAAAAAACAGAGAGAGAGAGAGAGAGACCACCTTCTAATAGTATAAGTTGTTTTATAAATTCAAATTGAACAAATTATTGTAACTGGTCAACAAAAGCAATGAGGCTCTTCTGACAAATACAAACATTTAATGGGAGGCATGGATGGCTTTGGCTGACATATATGCAAGCCAACATCTCACTTACTTATGTTATTTTGTGATGCATTATTGAGAAAAATCTGGATTCATACAGATCAACTATTTAAATTCTGAAAGTTTAAAAACATCTTGCTTTGCAATTTCAGGATATTTTAAAATTAAGAGGGCAGGAGATTAATTTTTGGAGTCCATGTCAAAACACACTAACCTGGCAGTTGAGACTTGGGTGTTTTCCAATGATTTGTGTGTTGGCCATTATATCTTTGAATATATTTTAGTTTTAGAATAGTTAAATTTGACTTAAAAACTGAAGTAAATCCTTGTAGAACTCTCTGATACTGGAAGACCCGTAGGACTCAGAGGAGCTTGCATTAGATGCCACTGGTCCAGGCAAGTCAAAGATGGCCTTCATTTGAGACTCTGTGAGTATGTTCATTTCTACCTGTAGATTTCAGAATGTTCACTGTAGTCAGCACTGTAACATGATGGTTAGAACATGGGTTTTGTTAGATAGAGCAATGTCTGAATATGAAACCTGCCTTGCAGTTCCTAAGATTACTGTTTCTTTGTCTTCCATTTCCTCATCTGTGTTCTGAAAACAGTGCCACCTAAGCAATATGATTCCTGTGAAAATGATGAGATTATGTATTTAAAGCTCTTAGACCAGGCTTTGGCACTTAGAAAGTACTGTCCAAAGGGGAGTGGGAGCAGCTACTTTGGGCAGGGCTGCCAAGGGCTGAGTGCTATCTATGCAGGTTGCTGAGGGCTGTGTGGTCTTTAGGATGTCAGTGTCCTTTGGAGGCTCTCCTGTATCCAGTTCCCATGTCACCGAGCTCCAGGATCACATGTATAGCTTGTAGCAGATTTGGGTGTCTAGTAGCATCTCAAATTCAGGAACAAACAGAATTTAGGACCCACTGACCTCCCAATGCTGTGTACTCCCAGATCATATTATTCTCCTGGCTAAAATACTATTGACTTTCCTCACCAAGGGCCTGTGAACTTGAACTCAAAGTGAGGCCCACAGACCAGCAGCCCAGGTGTCTCTCCTGGAGCTTGTTAGAAACACAGACACTCTGGACCTCTAGAATAGGAAGCTGCTTTTTAACAAGACCCCTGGCAATTTTCTTGCATGTGCAGTTTGAGATGCACTGAGCCCAGCACTATGAAAGCCTGGACCAGCCTCTCACCCTTTTGGATTCCCTTCCATGAATGAAGGTAGTTTCTGAGTTTGCTAAATGTCTGGCTGTTCTAATGGATGATTTAGGATCCATGAGAGGTGGTCATATCTGAGCCCCCATGTGGACTCCTTCCTGGCTGATCTCCAGACCCACAGGCATGAACCGTCCCATAGACACATGTCTAGTGAAATCCCCCAGGCCTCTTGCTCACAGCTCAGTTCTGGGCCTTGGTCCACTCTGAACCATGTATCTGTCAATGAATATTGTCAGAAAGACACACCTTTGGGTTGTGTTTTAGTGTTTGATGGTGGCAGAAATAGGATTTCTAGGTCTCTCAGGGTCAGCAGTGTCAATCCTAGAGACCACATTAGGAAGCAGTTTGAATATATGGAGAGTTGCCTGGAGGCCCAGGGAGCAGTAGAAATACAGCATCATTGGTGCTTTTTCCTTTTTAGCCTAAATGGGGAGTGACCTTTCTTCTGTCCTAGCCCAGATACTTGCTGCTACTAAAAGAGACAGCAGTCATTCACCTCCATAGAGAATGATGATGGATATTTCAGAACCAGCCAGAGAAGTAAAAACCAGCTGACAGTCAGCAGAGCACCTCCTCTCATCCCATACCCTAGTGAGGACTTGATGGGGGACTTTGGCCCCTGTAACAGCTTGTTTTTCTTTAGTGGCCTGGAGCTCTAAACTGTAGGATCTCACAGGCAGAAGAGACTTGGAGACCTACACCCCCTATGGTAGTAATAGCTCCTGGCTGGGGGGAGAGTCATGTGAGAAAGCTCCCTCCTGAAGTGTTTGAGGCACAACTGTGGGTGGTCACCATGAAAGACCCAATGAATAGCAAGGGGAGGTCTGCTCCTCCAGGCCCTAGGTGAATATCTGCTTGAGACTCCCAGGTTCAGGTCCATGGTGAGACAGACCTGCACATTTATGATCAAATTGACAAGCTATAAGAGTCCACGTATGCCTCCACCTAGCTGCTATGAGGACCAAGGTCCACAACCCGACACTGGTTGTCAGAAATGGCTGGACACAGTTCTGTGGCATGACCTAGCCTGGCAACCTCAGTCACAGCATGGCTATGGGCAGAAGAGCACTAGCTGAGAATGGGGAGGGGAGCCCCAGGATCCAGGGATTTCTGGGACTCAGGACACTCATTCCACCCCTATTTCTTCTTGTGGTTTCCTCTTCCTAAATGGATTCTGTCCTGATTCCTTTTGGCTAATACCTTGCATGCTCTTCTCTTTCATGTCTCTCTCTTACCAGCTACCTAACCAGCCAGAAGTGCTCTCCCTTTTCTGGGCCCCTTACCCACAATCCATGTTTCACACACTTGAAGGCTTGGTTCAGATCCTGACCCCTCCTTGAACTTGTCCCAGGACTCCAACTCTGGAGCTCTGCTTCTTTGCCTCTGAATGCCTCTCTCTTTCTTAGTGGTGTTCAGTTTCCCATGTGTTGGTCATTCCAACATGACTATGTGACATCAGGGTTAGTGGCTTTGTACAGTCAGTTACACTCATGAAGTATGGTACCCTGTACGTGTAGAGGAGCGTGCTGTGGGATGTGGTGTGTGTGTGTGCGTGTGTGTGTGTGTGTGTGTGTGTGACACGCTCCGCTTTTAGGGAACTTAAAGTCTAGAAGAAAGGATAAACCATGGCACAAATGGCTAAAGTGGGAATTATGATGAATAGTAGAGACAAGGCAACATGAGGATTCAAAGGAGAGAAAGATTGCATATAAGGTTGAGAATTGCTGCAGGGAGCCTAGGACCTCTGGGCTAGGTCTTGGAGGGTACAAAGAGCTTTAGGTGGCATAAGTAGACAGAGAGAGGAAAGACCTTCTGGGAAGAGAGCTGCTTGTGCAAAGGCACAGAGGAGGGAATGTTGAGGCTGTCCTTGGGAAGCAGAGTCGCCTCTGGGGCTGAGGCCTTCAGTATGGCACAGGAGGCTGGGGCTTTCCAGCTTGGCATGGCCAGCCTTTCTGTGTTCCAGAAGATCACTGAAACCAGGCAAGGAATGTGGCTTACGGGATCCCCTGAGGACTCAGAAGTGCTGGAAGATGGGTGTGGAAGCTCTGTGCTATGGCTGTACCTAGGTCCTCATGGTCTCCATCCCAAACACTTCTCACTCCTGAAGCCAGGCTCCCCAGTAAAGCTGTTGGGGGCATTTGGTCTGGACTAGAGCACCCAATGACCAGCACCCTGAAGAGAGAATGGGGGATAGACTCAGTGATGGGAATACATGTCAGTTTTCTCAACCTGTATAACTTTATTTTCCCTTACCCCAAAGATGGCAGACAGAAATCTGCACAAGCCAAGGTTTAGGCTCTGAAAGAAATTTGGGTATTACCCAAATGAAGCATGTCATAAAACTGAGGACATGCTTCAGGCTTGTGGCCCCTTAGACACCCACTCCTTCCTATCAGGAGTGAGCCGATTAACCAGGTTATATTCTCTGTGGAGAAGGCACTCCTACAGATGGCCACTGAAGCATCCTGTGTGACTCAGTGTCTCCCCAGGCTGGGTCATCTCCCTCCGACACACACACTGCCATCTATCACCTGGAGGAGCAGGGACAGCTCCCACTCCAGGTCTTCAATCCTCTGAGCCAGGTGGGCTCTTCTAACTCCCAGCATCAGGGTCTGCTCACTCTTCAGGGCCCAGGTCCCTGGATTATCTCCTTCTGGGCCACTTGCCTCCACTGAGTAGGGTCTTTCTTCTTGCCATACACAAGGGAAGATGCTGGGAACCTCCTGAAAAGGACACAAATAGAAAAAGGAGATGTGGCCCCTGAGAATTGTAAACTCACTCTTTCCTGAATCCACCATGTAACACTGGCAAGACGCTTGTCACTCTGACAGCCTCTAGGCATTACCACCCTTCCAAATACTTGGGCAGATGCCAACAAGTTACCTCCAGGGACTGACCTCACAATTAACTAATAAAGACATAGTGTTCCCTGAGTTTATGTTGCTACAGTAATACACAACTAATTATATCATTACATAATTATCATGGTTAATAATCTAGAATAATTATTGAATAATTAAATCTTGCTGTATTTTACAGCCCCTCAGCTCATCCTGTTTTTTTTCTTCCTTAATACTAGAGATATTTATATAATGTCTCTTTAATCTTGAAGTATCCCTGTTATTTTATCCTCACCAAATCATCTGAGCCCCTCGATGCAGTCAATGATAGATCCTTGTGCTAGATCCCTCTGCAGTGGAACTGACATCATAGCTGCCTATCTGACTGGAGGGTGGCTGTCTAGAGACCCTACAGCTTAGTGTGACTTTTTTGGGAAAAGTCTAGATGAAGCTCAGGGAAGGAACAAGAAACACACTGAGGAAAGCATACAATGGGAAGTTGGCATCTGCATTTGGGTTTCATAAGGAAGACCCACCTTGGGGGTTTAGGGAACCTTTTGGGCCTCAGGAGACTGTTCCTTCAGCCCTGCTGGGAAGGGCATCTGTGCATTTCATGGCTGTTATACAGCCCCTGTTGTGCCTTTGTTTGTACACAAGATAAATTTTCCTCTATTCATTTGGGAGCACAGGTGCCCTTTCTTGTTGTTTTTGTCTGAAGAGGGAGGTCAGCTTGACCAAGAACAGATTTTCCAGATCTCCCAACATTAAAGCCCAGGCACATACAATGTTCTCATGGAACTCTCTGTATTTATGGAGCATTGCAGTGCTCCAAAGCTGCTCCTCCTGGGTCCTCACTCCCAGGGTCCTTCTTGGTGACACAGGTGCTCATTATTGGATGCCTGGCGAGATGAGGTGTCTATGCATGCTCCTCCACCACTCAGAGCATTGCCTGGGTTTGGCGACTTAGTAAGGCAGGGAGTAGGGTGAGATGATGGAGGAATGGGCTTGGGTGCAGAAGTTAAGAGTAAGCTAAAAAACTCAGGTCAAGAAAAATGGTATTTTAATGGAGTATTAAAAATCTCCAAGTGGAAAACTAAGGCCCACAAGCTGGCTGCCTGCTTTAGTGGATAGAGTTTTATTGAGCTCAGTGCAGGTTCAACTAAACCATCCCTTCTGTCTCTTGTCTTTGTCCATTTCAACCTTCCCTGGGTTGATACCTCCAAAGACCCAAGTTAGGATGGGGGAACAATCTAGATGACAGATGCATCCTGTGAAAAAGTCACTGTTCCAGAACCATGTGCTACTGGTTAGGCTGCATCTGAACTGCTATTTTTATTGCTCCCTTTTCATGCTCTTCCTCAATCTTTCCAGGCCATAAGTTTACTTAGAGACCCCAGCTGCAAACCCAAGCTGATTGAGTGGGCTTCCCTGTCTCTAGAAGTACTTGCCAAAGCAAACAGGCAAAACCAAACTATGGCTGGTGGGCTTTTTGATCAGAACTGGTTGTTCTGGTCTCAACCCCTTCTATGGCAGACTGTGAGACCCAGCTGTCTGTGGGCATCTCAGGAGCTGAGGCAGTGGTCTGCTGGGCTTACCACAAATGCATTGCCTTCACTTGGAAGCAGTTGTCCTGGTTTGTCTTTTTCTTTCTGGAGCTCCAGGGCTTGAGCAGTGAGCCAGAAGAACTCTTCGTTCATCTCATCCAAAGTATCTTCCACCTGCCAAATCTTTCTTTAAAAGCAAGGGACACATGGTAAAGGCTGCTATGGAGGGATGCACTGGGACCACAAGAGCAAATAGCAGGACACCAAATCCAGGTAGGTGTGACCAGGGAGAACTTTCTTGTATGAGGCACATCTCAGTTGAATTTTCATGATAAACAGGAATTAGCTGGGTGGACAATGGAAGAAGGGCATACTAGGCAAAGGGAACAGCATATATGAAAACATAGAGAAATGAGAGAGAAAGAGAACACTCATTCATCTATCACTCCATCTATCTGTCCATCCACTCATAAGTAAAGAAAGATTTATTGAGCACCCAGTATATGTCAAGCCAGTGATTAGTTCTGAAATTCCATTTGTGAACTTCCATGGGGTTTATAGTCTATCAAGAAGGGCAGACCTAAAACAAGGAATTATGAATGATGAATGTTACCTGTGGATTGCTGTGGGATGGTTGCTACAGGAAGTAGTCCAGCTTCAGTTTGGTGGTAGCAGGGAATTTGTTTGGAAAAGTAGAAGGAGATGATACTGTAGAAATGGAGGTGATGAGGGGGCTAGAGACAGCAGGCCACAAAGGGTCTTGTGTATTAGTCTTGGCTACTATGGCAGAGAATTTCTTATTAATAGAATTCAATTTGTGGGGAGTGTTGTGTGCTCAGCTAAAAAACTGCTTATTTCAGACTCTCTTCTAGATTGAGATTACCATAAGTCTTGACCAATGAGATGTAAAAGAAAATTGTTGAATGGATGGATTTTAGAAAACCTCTTTATTTATTTATTTATTTATTTTTAAATATTTTATTTATTTATTTGACAGGCAGAGATCACAAGTAGGCAGAGAGGTAGGCAGAGAGAGAGAGAGGAAGGGAAGCAGGCTCCCTGCTGAGCAGAGAGCCCGATGCAGGGCTCGATCCCAGGACCCTGGAATCATGAGCCAAAGGCAGAGGCTTTAACCCACTGAGCCACCCAGGCACCCCAGAAAACCTCTTTAAAAAGAGAGCTGACTCAGTCAGCCTGTGCCCTTTTACCTTCCCACCTTTCCAGCAGCCATCTTGTGACTACAAGGACCATGAAGATGAAAGTCATGTGCTAAGGGTTATGAAGCAGAAGAACGATCCTAGACTTTGTAGATCATAGATGCTGATGGGTTTGCTTTCGAACATGTTACATTTAAGCTATTTGTGGGCATACCCTCAGTTAATAGAACATCCAATTCCCTGGCCAACTTGGCTGTCATGGATAGTTCACCTCTTGCTCCACACATGAAATGCCAGATAAAATATAAAAACAAATGCAGAACCACGTTTCAATGGGAACTCTCTTGACGCCAGAGATGAAGAGACAAATCAGTGGTAGGAGGAAGCTGAAGTCACATGGCATGTAGATATTTTTTCTTAAAGGCTGAGGTGTTAACTGCCATCTTGAGGCTATTTATGGTGGGAACTGGCCTGTGGCTGCCTGAGTAAAGTCTGGACTCAGGAACTTCTCAGGAACTTTAATTCAGGAACTTGAATTAAAAACTCCTTCTGGCTTGAGCACATGCCCCATTGCAGAGCAAGGTTTTTGCTCAGGGCTGAGGCTGGAAGAGATTTGATGTGAGAAATTGGACCCATGAAGTTGAGCACACTGTAAGAGGCCAGATGAGAGAGAGAGATGAGGGATGTGGAAATTAACCTCCCAAGAGAACTGGGAGCAACAAACCTCATAGTGTGCAAGTGGTGACAATGATAGTTGCCCCACAGGAAGCATGCACAGAGGATAATCCCCCTGAAGATGACCTTTGGATGAAAACACAAAATATGGAAGGAAACCCAGTGGCATAAAAGTGAGCAGATTTTATGAAAATACCCTCAAGAAACTAGAGATAACAGTAAAATCTAAGCATGACTATCATAAAAGCATGTTTAAAGTGTGAAGGAAGAGGGGCACCTGGGTGGCTCAATCAGTTAAGCATCTGCCTCTGGATTTCAGCTCAGCTCGTGATCTCATGGTCATGCGATTGAGCCCCACATAGGGCTTCTTGCTTGGCAGGGAGTTTGCTTGAGATTTTCTTTCTCCTTTATCTCTCCCCCTTCCTCAACATGTGCACATACTCTGTCTTCCTTTCTCTTTCTAAAACAAATAAATAAATCTTTTAAAAAAATGTGTGAAGAAAGACAAAAAGAAGGAATAGAATTCATAAGGCAAGCACAGGAACATTATGGAGAAAATAAACCTAGAAATGAAAACACATGAAGAGAAAAACAATGGCTTACATATAGACCCAACTGTAGTGGGTTTGTAGAAACTTGTTAGGAAATTACCTGGAATATGGAACCCAGAGGCAAATAGATGGGAAACATAATGGAGAAGTGAAGAAACACAGAGGTAGAAATTTTAAATGTTGTCTAGCAGTATTCATTAATAGATGGTGTTTTTTGCATATGCAATTTTATACATGTCCGTATTATGTGTTCATTTTGCCATCTCATTGGACACCAAGATGCCTTCCTGACCTATCAGTTCTTTGAGCAAAGGAAATGGATTTGACCTATCTTTAGGTCCCTAGCTCCCTCACACTCAGCACTTCTTCTGTAAAAGCTGATTGAAAAAGATGGGGATCAGGGTAAGATCTCTGTCCCCTTCCTCATTTGTGTTTCTGAATGAGATCAGGCAGCATGATACAGAAGAAAAAGCAGAAGTTTCTGATGTGGATAGAATGGGACTTAAAACTCTCTTGGGCAAGTTTACCTCCCTCTCTGACATTCAGCTTCCACAGCTGAAGAGTCAATGGATCTGTCTCAGAGGGTTTTGTGAGGTTCCCATGGGTGTTCTCTGTGAAAGCAATCAGCACAGTCCTGGCTCACAGGAGGCTCTCAACAAATAAGACCTTTTCTTTCTTCCCTTTTTGGTCACTGATGTGACTCCCTGTGTATTTGGCAGAGAGAAAATTAATCATGGCTTAGTGTGTGGGGATGAGAGTTAAAATCATTACCATCCATTTTGGGTACCAATGACCTTCCATGTAATGTAACTCCATTATGTCATGGACTGTCACAGTATCTGCTATTTTACTTTCATAATGAAGGAAAGGGGGAAAATATTCTTTCCATTGGGAAAGAATTTCCCAATCTGTGACCATCCTGGGTTGTGTGAAGGAATAGTGTCAGTGACATCTGTAGGTGTTGCTATACCTTATAGGGGTGGCACTTGTTTTAAGTTAATGAGGAGAAACTGTAATCTCTGAGGATGCCTTATGGATACAACATTATGTTTCATAGGCTTCTTTCCCATTTCCATTCCCTTTACTATCGGATCTGCTCAAGTAACTTTTGATTAAAAAGAAATGAAAAACAAAAGCATGCCAGAACAAAAGAATCTCCCAACTTACATTTTTCTTATCATAAAAGGTAACCCTGGTTTAGTGCAGAATATTAGTAAATATAACATTTAAATGTATAAATGTCATTAATATCATGATAACCGACTGAAGAGATCTGCACTGAGGGTCCCACTTCTTTGCCCTCTCTAGACCTATGGCCTTTACCACATTCTTCTGTAGTGCTCTCCCACTGTGTATGGGCTTTTTTCTCATAGCTTGAAGCTGAACTCCACCATCTGACTTCCTTTGGGATTAATATAGGCAGAAGTCACCTGGTGCCAGTTTTGAGCCCAGGCCTGAAGTGGTCTTTTGTGATTCTGCCAATAAATACTGTAAGAAGGACATGTCCAGGCTAGCCTGCTGGCCCTAGGAGGAAGAGGAGAGACCCCTGAAGCACAGTTGCCCCAAACAGTGTCTCGGGCAAGCCCAGCCTGGATCTGGGGCCCAGGTGAAATGCAGATACCCTGTGAGATCTGGAACTGTGGGACAGGCATAGACCAAATTAGCTGAACCCCCAGACATAGGAGCAATAAATGCTTATTGTTCTTTGCTGCTGAGAATTTGTGCCGTTAGTCCTGCAGCAAAAGCTAACTGATACTCAGTAATCATCTTACATTTTTGGGTCTTCTCATTTCAGTTTTTCTCTCTCTCTCTTCCCTCACCTAGTCTCACTACTGTTTTTATGGCCCTCTCTTTCTGTTTTTCCCATGTGTCTTTTTAAGAATATATACACCCACATGTGAAATCATTCCACATGTGCAATTCTCTATCTTCATCTTTTACCTTAATAATGTTGAAAATTCTCTATAACCTTGTTTTTCATAAAGGCATCAATATCTTATAATAGAGCTCTACCGTAATTTAGGTAAACCCTTATATTATCAGAAATTTAGATCATCTCCATTTATTTTTATAATATAAAAAATTTCAATGTCCTTGTTTCCTCATATTTGTCTGTATTTAAAATTTTTTCCCCTTAGACAGATTCTTAGGGTTAGAGATACTGAGTGGACTGAATATTTTAGAGGCTTTTGACACAAAGTGCCAGATTGCTTTCCAGCAAGGTTTTAACTCTTTATCCTCAATCAGCTGGATGTGAGTATGTCTATCTCTATCATCCTCACAAATAATAAAAAAAATTTATGTAGCTATAAAAGGCATCTAGTTTAATTAACATTTAATTAACATTTCTCTGATTCTTTGAATATTTTTCATATAAATTTATCTGTTGGTATTTCCTTTCTCTTAGGGCCATTTACATATTTTTTTTTCTCACAGAACAAAAGTATCTGTTGATGGCAAATTTTGACCTAGAGAATCCTGTTTTATATTATTATATGATCATACCTATTGTTGCCTTCCTTTGGGATTCTTTTAAACCTTCACAGGCTCCCACCTCTTGCCCTTATGAATGTTATAGATGTAGGGGCCAGGGGCTATCACCCACCAAGACCAGCCAACTTGGCATAAAGATCATGCCAAGTTTAAAACAATCAAGGCCAAAAAGACCTGAAATTCCCCCACAACCACCTAAAATAATTTAGATAGAGGAAGAGAGTGGTCACCATAGAAAACTACACTATAATATGAACTAGGTGTGGTGGACAGGGAGGAATGGAGCAAGGCCTGTTGCATCAAAGTCCTCTCTATGTCCTATTGTTTCTGGATGATCCAGCAAGCATTTGTTGACCAAACATTTACTCTTTTTCATCTTCCTGTGAATTGCATTTCTTCCTTTGAATTCCCTATCCCCAGCTTTAGTTCAGGATATACCTTCTTTTGTCTGATTTTAGGATCTCATGTCTGTATGGATTCTCCATATGTATGAAATTAAATTTGATTTTCTCCTTTTAATCTGTCTCATGCCAATTTAATTCTTAGTCTAGCTAGAAGAACCTTGAAGGACATAGAAAAAATGATTTCCTCCCCAATATAGACAATCAGTGAACACTTAATGAGTGATTTTCTTGACCAATATTCTCTAATCCTAATTGGAATGGATTGAACAATATTCTCCAATCTTAATTTTATCCTAATTTCTTTTTACACAAAATATCCCTCCCAGTCATGTTTTCTCCACCCCTGTGTTTGATTTCTGAGCCCCAGAGTCACATACAGTGTGTAGGTAACAAGGAGGGCTGAAAGATGGGACAGCCAAACATCTCAGATCCTTGGAGGAGGCAGAGGCCCATAGTACTCCCTGAGGTGAGGAGGACATTGGTCACAGAGTCAGACTCCTACCTGCAGCTCAGGAAATGCTCTGTGCCTGTCTCCAGCTGTGAGGATCCACAACATAGAACTTGGGCTCATTTTATCTCCTCCTTTGGTGGCACACTGAGGGAGTTGTCCAGGTCCCAGGTCCTGCTGGGATCTAGGAAAAGGGAATGAGAGATATACTTTCAGGCCTTTGCTACCCAGTAGTACATCTCCCCAACCAGAAAAAGAACATAGTGGCCACTTTTAACTCCTCCCTGAGATGTCTGGGATTAGAGAAGGATGAGATTATTAACATGACAGAGAAACTGACAGACACACATAGATTCCCTGAAACTGCACCCACAAAGCTATTCCTGTCTCAGCAGGTGAATGATTTCTCAGTAATGGGTACAGAATATGCCATCCAGAAATATGCCAAATATGCCAGCTTGGCATATTGATTATTTTCAGCTGAAGGCAATTGAGAAGAAACAGATATAAGACAAGTGCTCTGCCCTCACCCTATTTACCTGAAAGCAAGACATACATTTTAAAGGTGCCCTCCAACATTCCCTAGGAAGGACAGGAGTTAATCATTGAGATAACTCTAGATGCTTATCAGCCTGGAGATGGCACCAGAGGAATTTACACAAAAACCTTGCTAAAACTGGCCCTTTTTCTCCACTAGTTCTCCCATATATTTACCCTCTCACAGTTTGATGCCCTAGAAACTCAAAGACCTTTTCTTTTTTTTTCTTTTGTTTTTTCACCTCTCTTAAAATTTACTGTTCTTCTGTTAAGATGCTGTGTAAGCCCCAGTTCTAAGGACCCTTCCTTTACATTTCACTGAGTGCTTTCATGTGTATGTGCCTATAAAGTGTCTAGGTTATAGGGTTATTGTGAGGATTAACTTAGAGAGCAGATAAGAGTTTGCCTCAGGTCCAGTACATACAAACAGTCACTATGACTATTACCACTTATTGTTATTAAAGATGGATGAATGGAGGAATAGACCATGCATCTAAATGCATGGAGAGAAATCAAGTTAACAGATCCATCTCAGCCTCTTGGTTGACTTGGAGAAAGAACAAGTCAACCATGAGGCTACATTGTGGAGGAGACGGTGTGTCAGAGGAAGGAAAGTAGGAGGGATATAGGGTGGTGTCTGGTGAAGTCCAGAGTCAGCCAGAGTGAATGTGGCCTTGTTCCCATGGGTGGAAATAAACCCAGTAAATGACATGAGTTCTGATGAGTTACTCAAACCAGCGAATCCCTTGGTAAACCAAGGTAGCCAGGACAATGGGTGAATTACTATGGGAAGCACATCTCAGAGCCTTCAGCTAGATATGAGTGGGCTAAGGATTTAAATCCAGTTCTGGTTATGAAAAATACGATTCTCAGTGATGACGGAACAAAAGGCTACCTGAAGACAGGATAAGCTCACACTCTACAACCTCCCTACCACCTTCTACTCCTGGATGAAACATATGTGATATTTTTCCAGAATCTCCCAAGTAACAATGCTAATGCGGTATCAGAGGGCCATTATCTTGTAGGTCCTCCTTACATATGAAAGTTCTTTCAAAACCTCCCTTTTTCTTTACCTCTCCCAACTCCCAAGTATATACCTAGCCACCCTTCACAACCCTGTTGCAGCAGCTTTTTCTGCTCATGGGACCTATCCCTGTGCTTTAATAAAATCACCTTTTGTACCAAAGATATCTCAAGAATTCTTTCTTGGCCATAGGCTTCGAACCCTAAAGTTCTTTCCTATGTCATCTTTACTAAGGACCACAGCCAAAGAATACAGCAGCTGTGTGCAAGGCTTGATGCTGATACCTGTCCCCACCTTGTACTTTGGTGCTCCTCATCCAAGGGTAGAAGATGTGGCTTCAGGCTCATGTTACTTGCCAGGTGAGAGTCTTGTTGATAGGTTGGGAGAGGCTGTTCACCAACCTGACGAGAGGCCTTGGAAGAACAGAGAGTCTTGCAACTTTCCTTCAGTTTTGGGCCCAGAAAAGAACTGTGATGGACAGGGGCATCATTGCTGAACCACCATGGGCACCTGCACTGGTTTGAGCTTGGGATTCCATGTCTTGGTGTGGCCAGACCACTGACTGCCTAGTTCTCCTGGGGGCCCCAAGTGCCTGGTCAGTAGCCATGATATGTGTTATGGTCTTCCTTATCTTGCCCCCACAGGCACTTTGGGAACAAATGTGACTGTGATGGATTCCGCCCAATTGCACTGGGGATGTACCAGGCAGGCACTCCTGAACAGAGGCCCTCTGAGTCTTTCTTCCCTTTGACATGCTGTTCTCAGGGTAGGATCCTTGAATTGTGCTTCCCTTCTGAGCTCTGTGTAAGAGGCCAGATTATCAAGGGGACTGGGAAGATTGTCTCTGACACACATCTTAGAGAAGATAAAGAGCTAAAAACAGGGGTTAACCTATAAGCACGGACAGTGCACCCTAGATTTCTGAATAGAGCTCGGGCCACCAGAAGAGTGTCAGGCCCAAGTGTGTATGTGTGTGTGGTGTGTACACATGTGTATGTATGCATGAGTTTGGTGTTCTGTGTGTGTGAATGTGCACATGTGTGTGGTTGTGTGTGGTGTGTACATGCATGAAAGTGTGCATGAATGTGTGCACATCTGCGTCTGTGTGTGCCTGAATGTACACCGAATGAGTCTCCACAAGGTTGGGGTGATAGTGAAGCTGTCTAGAAACACAGGTACACTTTATCACCCTGGGGGGTTTTCACCTTTCTACTGGCTCCAGTTGGTTGCCCACATGCATGAGAAAGTGCTGACGCCAGGGCCTCGATCACTCTGTCAAGCTCTGGCTGCAAGCCCAGGGGTGAGACACTGGTGGTGCAGCCTGGGGAAGGAGGACACAGAGACCAGCCTTAGACACAGTCATCTCATCTGACCGCAGATGACCCACCTTACATTTACTTGATTTTTTCCCATTTTTGAAGCTTTGTTGTGAGCCTTTTGCCTTTTTATTCCACTTCTACCTCCATCTCAGAACCCACTTCCGTCTCTCTCCTTCCTTCAGGCAGCCTTTCCAATGTGTTAAATGTGGATTGAACCTTGACGACTACATCATGGTTTTTTATGTGTGAATAAAATTTTTATACATAATATCTTCCCTTCTTATACAACTCCTTCTGTTTCTTCTTCTTCTTTTTTTTTTTTTAACTCAGAAATGTTTAAAGATCTTTTATCTCCATACATAATCTGTTACTTCTGACTGCTTGAGCATTTTTGAGTGCTGCATTTGGCTTGTGTGCCCTCCTCTCTACTCCCCCCAACTGCCAGGCCAACTTAGGATACCTGCTGCCAAGACCAAGGCTGTGCTGGGATTCACACCCAGCAGTCTCCAAGAACTGCACTGTGACTTGCTGAAATACCTACTCAGAGGGAACCTGATAAGCTGCAGGGTAGTTTTGCCGAAATATTATTTAATTGCTTTCTTCTTTTAAATTTTCTAACCTTCATTACATAATTTTTTGGAAAAAAAAAGTGCTCCCCATCAAGAAATAATGGAAGCCTCTACCTTCAGTTAGCTAGGCTTCATTTAGTCTTCTGCATTCAGCTCCTGTCAGTGCCCATGGAGAGGATTTTTAGGACATGAAGTTTTTACAGCTTAGTCCCAGACCAATTTCAGAGGAAGGTAGCCTTTTTTGTCCTTCTTCTCATGATCACTTGGCCAGGTGTGATGGCCCAGATGTGTATGGATGAGAAGTTTAAGAAGAGGAAATGGTATTGAGAGGTCAAGGAAAGCTTTTAACAACATTGCTTCATCTCTATGGTTTCACAGACCACACATACACACAACTACACACACATACACACATGTGCCAGGCAAAGTTTCTGGCATCTGTCTGACCTGCTTCCCCTCTCCGCTAGGGCTTTTGAGGACACATGACCATCATCATGGAAAAAATAAGTGCTTGGATCTCAGCCTTAAACACATTCTTCCAGTGACCCACTCCTTTCTGTAGAGTGATCTGTACTGAGGAACAAGGGGTGAGACCCTAGACCAGCCTGGCCAGCCTGTCTCCCCAAGAGGTCCAGGAAGCTCAGTGGAAAGGACTGTGTCTGGGCTCTTGGAACTGGAGCCTGGTGGCTGAGTGGTGAGCCTTGGGTGTGAGGTACATTCCTTCATGCCCTTTCAGCCAGAGGCGGCAGAGATGTTTAAGGGCTGCATGGTGGAGACTGGGCTTCTGGCTAGCCCTGCTCTGTCAGTCTCCATGTAACTTTGGTGGAATTGACTTTTTAGCCTCTTTAAGGCACTGTTCCTTCATCTATAAAATTATGGTAATGTCACTCATAGATTTCCTGTGAGAATTGAATGGGTTAATTGAGACAGTGCTTGCTCAGTGTTTACAACAGCCCTCAGGGCTGTGGAGGAGAGCGCTTGGAGAAGCTGAGATCCCAGAGCCCCCAGAACCCCCAGAGCCCCAGACAGCTGTGCAAAGGTGGTTGGGAGCCCCCAGAGTCCCAGGCAGCTGTGCATAGGAAGAGTGGGGCATGCTCCTTGGCCAGATGATCCATGTGTCCAGATCTTTTCCTGGCGATGCTCCTTGGTCCCCTCTTGATGCTGACAAGACAGCATCCTGGCCTGATGTCCAACAGCTGAGACAGGCCTCTGGGGGCCATCCTGTAAGGAGCTTCCATCAAGTGTTATAAATGCTGAGTTAAGGGAGGGGCTTATTTTCTGATTGGACTGAATAGACAGAATGAATAGATAGCCATCTGATGGGATGCTGCCATATTATGGGCTATTTTGATTCTTTTTCCTTCCCAAATTAGAGACGAAAAAAAGTTTTCTTCCTCTAAATAAATCCTTTAACGTGAAGAAATTTAAGGAAATATTAAGCCAAGCAAAAATTGTCTACCAGACTTAGGAGTCATGTGTTTCCCCTCTAAATTGGCTGTCTTCTCCCTACCTTCCTTATAACACACCCTGGGGATGAAGAACAGGAGTGTGCCCCTCAGAACCTGTGGGAATAAACAAGTAATCCATCAAGTTTATTCTCATTAGTATGACTTGATGTTGTCCTGAGGGATATAATGTAAATTCTGCAGGTTTATCTTAAAAATGGTTATGTTAGGCCAGAACTGGAGACCCTTCCTTCTTGGATCGGAGATTTCTTCCCTTGTGAGGAAGCAAACACAAATTCTCTGAACTTCTCCCCCAAGGCTCTTGCTGACTAGGTGGGCCTGAGGCCAGTGGGATTCTGATTTAAGGGGAGCTTCTGGGAGCAAATCCTATTACTAGATTCCTTGTAGGCAGTGGCTTCTATACTTAAGAAGCACAGTGCACACTAAGAAATTCATTGTTCGCGTGCTCCTCCATATATGTATGTATAATACTACAAGGAGAGTTGTATGAAGCCATATCACTTTTTATAAATGTGTGGCTTCTGGTAGTTTTGATTTTATTCCTTTCTAGGTTTTTTTTAATGCTTGTTGCAACTTATTAAACTGATTTATAGTAAGCTACAATCTGCAGTTTGGTAAACTGCTTCAAGAGATGGAAAGTCAGCTGATTTTCAATGAGATTACCAACTCACACCTGTCAGGATGGCTAAAATTAAATACCCAAGAAGCAATAGGGGTTGGTAGGCATGCAAAGAAAAGGGAACTCTCTTGTACTGTTGGTGGGAATGCGAACTGTTGCAGTCACTCTGGAGTGTGAGTTTGGAGGTTCCTCAAAAAGTTAAAAATGAATCTGGCAATTGCACTACTAGGTATTTAGCCAAAGGATACAAAAATGCAGATTCAAAGGGTTACATAGACCCTGACATTTATAGTAGCATTATCAACAATAGCCAAATTATGGAGAGAGCCCAAATATTAAATCAACTGATGAATGAATAAAGAAGATGTGGTATACACACACACACACACACACACAGTGGAATATTATTCAGCCATCAAAAAGAATGGAATTTGCCATTTACAATGATGTGGATGGAGCTAGAGTGTATTATGCTAAGTGAAGTAAGTCAGTTGGAGAAAGGCAAATACCATATGATGTCATTCATATGTAGAATTTAAGAAAGAGAACAAATGAACATATAGAAAGGAAAAGAAAAAAAAGGAGAGAGGGAAACAAGGCATAAGTGACCCTTAGTGCTAGAAAACAGAGGGTTGATGGGGGAGGAGGGCAGGGGAAGGGCTAGTAGTGGGATGAGTTTTAAAGAGGGCACTTGTGATGAGCACTTACTGTATGTAAGTGAGGAATCACTGAATTCTACTCCAGAAACCAATATGTTAACTAACAAAATTTAAATAAAAGAAAAAAAATCAGCTGGTTTTATGCTGAGGTCTGAATTCAGACACGGATGACTTAAGCAACAAGCTTAGGTTTTCCTGCCTTGAGGTTGGGCCGTCACAGAACATGCTTTGGGGCTGGGAAGTCTTTGCTGAGCCCAGGAGTGCTTGTTCCAGGAAGCACACAGCCTCCTCCAGTGTCCATGCTCCTGGCATGGGAGTGAACACCCAGGCTGTCTCTAGAGTGGAGGAGAAGGCTTGCATACTCTCTAGAAGCATGCAGCTAGGCCAGAGAGAGCTGTGGGTAAGCCTGTTGGATGAGTTGCTGGGTTAGTTTGCCTCCTGGAGGACATAGTTTTGCAAAAAACAGCTTGGTGGACCTCTTCTCACCCCAAACTGGTGTTTACTGGACACTCACAGAGAGGGAGAGGGGCCAGGAGCAAAGGGAATGACAACCCTTACCACTTACAACATGGAAGCGGCGTTCTCTACCATGACAGCTAGAGCTGTGCTTTATTCAGTGGCCTAAACACAGGGATGTTGGGGCCATTCAGGGGTAGCTTGGAGACTGCACACCCAGAGCTGCCATCTGTCAGACCCACCCAAGACGATGCTCAGTTTTGGGCTCTAATATCTGAGTGTGACTGTAAGTCAGACCATGCAGGAGGACCCAGGGATGTCCCTCCACACCCTATCCCTATTCCATCATAAGCCTTGTCTAACACATGCTTCTTTACAGTGAACCTCAACACCCAGGTTGTAAAAGAAGCCTTTATAACCTGGAAAATGTTGGACTCTACCAGATGGCAGGAGTATTTCAGAGTATAGGCTGTTGTGGGAGGAGCTTCCACAGGGTCCAAAAAAGAGCCAATAAATATTCATCTACAGACCTATGAGGTTGCTGGGATTTGGGGTCAAGTGGACTTTAGCTTTCCATTATTTACTCTTTTGTACTGATGAAACTTTTCTAAGGAGCATGTATTGCTTTTGCCCTTTAGAAAACAAAATTAAAAGTATAAACTAAGGAGAATCTCAAGAGCCTTAAGGCCCTTGTCACCCTGATTTCCTACATAAGGACAGCCCTTAAAGCACAATGGTGGATGTGGCCAGCAGGAGAGCTGGGGCAAACATCGCTCTGCTATGTTTTATCCGAGTCTCCCTCCCCTTCTGGCAAATCACATCCCTCTCCAGGTCCAGGACCATCTTCTATGATCAGGGTTGATGCTTTCCAGTTATGACACGGGGGTTCTGAGCACCAAGTGAGATGATAAATATGAGATGTACAAAGTTAGGTGCTATATAAATTTAGAGTTAATATTATGACATCATAATCCCACCCCTGGGCATCTGTCTCTCACCTAGAGGACGCTGCCAGGGCTCCCTGGGTGAAACTGCAGTGTGGTGGCCCCAAGATTCCTTGCTCAGCCCAGTGGCTGTCCTGGTAGCAGCTGTGACCTCCATCTCTGGGTCTCTGCCCCTCCCCAGAACATGCTGCTCAGTTGTGCAGAATGTCCTGGAAAAACCATGGCTGTGTCACTCTCTTAGTTATGACTGTTCTTGGTTCAGGCAAGTTCCAGAAGTGGGTGAAGGGGGGCCCTGCTCCCTGGGATGGTGGGGGTGACAGTGGCTTGGTTGTCTGGGAATTGTGCTTGATCTTGAGGCCCTGGAGCTGCTGGTTGGTGCCCCTGTAGAAGGCCAGGGCATCGCTCTGGTGCTTGCTCAGTTGGGCTGCCACGTGCAGGCTCTGGTCCTCAAGCTTGTCATAGAGAGTACGGATGCTGAAGTCCTCTAGGGTCTTCACAGGGAGTGGCTCTCCTACAGGAGGAAGGCATGGAGTGAGACTGTGGGATGGAGCAGGAGCTGGAAGCAGAATCTGGGCCCATGGGTGCTGACTCTGCAGCTTCTCTCCTTCCCTCAGGGGTTTTGCAGGCAGGTATGCAAGGAAAGAGGAGAGCAGAAGAAGCATGTGTAGGCGGAGGGTTAGTGCTGGCAGAAAAGACAGGGGCTAGGCTTGATGGGAGCTGGAGGAGGTGGGAAGCCTTCATAGAGGCAGGTAGCAGTGGCTGTGGAGAGAATCTCTTCTGTGTGGGTGTGACCAAGAAGGATCCTTACAGCCTCTGTCCATTGTACCTGGTGGCACATCAGAGTTGGGTGGTAGGCACTGCCTCCCTGCTTTGCTGAGGGTGGGTCTCCCTGGGCTGGACAAGATGGCAGCCCCCTGAGGAGGCTGTTTGCAGGGTCCTGCAGGCCACATCTGGCTGCCCCTTCCCTCTGCCTGAGTTCATCTCACTGTCCTCATGTCCCCATAACCACTCTGTGCTCCCCTTCAACAGCTTTTGCCCCTTTTGTCCCCACTGCTCTGTGGACTCCTGCTCAGCCTCGGGTATCCCACAGCACCTGGCAGACAGTAGAGGCTCACTAAGTACTTGTCTGGCTGAGGTGTCTCCTCTAGGCTTCAGGCTGGAGTGTGACCCAGACAGACCCCAAGGGAGTAAATCAAGCAACTCCACTAGGCTGCTGGGCCCTGGTGGGGTTCTGTCACTCCCTGCAGGAACATCCCTTGGTTGAGGGTCTTAAACCCCTTGACCTTCTTCTCCCTCAAACCCATTCTGCTCTGCTAGGACACATATGAGTGAAGAGGCTCCCCTTGCAACTGCCTCTCCTGGTGGAGCTGAGTCTCGAAGGAAGAAAGAAGAAAGAAAGAAGGTGGTGTGAGGGCTCATGTCGGCCTAGGCCTTGTTCAGAGAGTGGCCTGCAGGAGTGTGAATATGAAGCTGAGTGTGTGTCCACTGCCAATCCTACACTACTCTTTCCCAGACCTGATGGGTCCAAGAGGGGAGAAGGGTAGTCTCATTCATGCTGGCACAGTGATGCAGGAGTTCTTGTTTTGGGTAACAAACATGGGCCAGACCCCTGCACAGCCAGCTTTGCCTTCCCTTCCTTTCTCTGTAGCCCAGGTGGGGTCTGTTCCCTGAGCTACCAGCTGTTCAGATGGGAAGGGGGGCGGAAAGCAGCTTTTCAGACCCCTTCACCATCAAGATCTTCTCTCTATGTGCCCCATTATATAGGGGCAATTCACCCTCCCCTACAGGGCCAGTCCTTTAACCAAAAGAACCCTGTGCCAGCATCTGCCCCTGTAGGAGATCCCTGCAATGAGCTCCCAACCCCCAGCCCCAACCCTGAATGGAGGCTTCCTTTGAAGATTAAAGTGCTGTCATTGACCCCTGATTCTGTGTACCCTTCCTGTGTACCCTTCCTGGTGTCCATACTGTACATGTTCTGCACATCTGGGTTTGCTGCTCATCCCCCAAGGGGCGACCTTAGGGTGGGAGGGATAGATTTGTCCTGGACTCAGTCAGTTTTCTATGCCTGCTGTCCTCACTATCCAGAGCTATCACCAGGAAAGAGATGAACAGCCTCTGACGCCCATGCAAAGTCATAGTCAGTGACAGCACAGAGGCAGGCCTGCCTTGGATGGTGTGTGTGTGTGTGCATGTCTGCGTGTGTCTATGTGTGGGTGTATATGCAATGTGTATGTGTGTGGATGCATGTGGATATGTGTGTTTGTCTGTATGCATGTGTGGATGGTATGAGGAAGCCTGTGTTCAAGTTCACACAGCTAGCAAGACTCTAGTGCTGGTGGTCCCATGGCTGTGCCTTGTAACTACTCACTTCACTGCTTCCTCCAGGTCCCTGGCACTCAACTTGCTTCCTGAGGTTTTTGCAACATGGCACTTAAGGACAAAATGGAGGCAAACTTGAAGCTGTGTGAACCCACATCAGTGAGAGCTTATAGGGCCCTTCCTCTGTCTCTTTGATGTCTGGAGTGAGGTAATCCAGTTGTTATTCTCAAGCAGAGGACGGGTCTTGGAAGAGCTTCTTCTTCATGCACTTCTGTATACACTTCCTCCTCAGAGGGGGGCCCAGTGGGGATGGGGAGGAATATGTGGCCCCTCTATGTCCTCCTGAAAATGGAGGCAATATCCAATTCTCCAAGTGAGAAGAGAAGCTGACGGAGGCAGGTGAGTGAGCCTGTAAAGGGCTTCCGTAGAAGGGCTTCATTTCTGCCCCTGCAGTGAGCTACAGCAAGTTAGCCATGAGCTGGAGAATTGCCCTTGGGTTTTTAAGAACTCCTGAGCAGCACAGTAAGGAGTAGAGAGCTCTCGTTTCAAGTCCCACATCACCTACTATCTAAAAATTGCCACTTGGGGATCTGAGGGAAGCCATTCACATTTCCTTGAGCCTCAGTCTCTTTGTCTATAAAATGGGGATGGAAAACATCTGAAAACACGTACTTCTAGCTATCATTGTGATGATCAGATGGACAGCATGAAGTGTCTTATAAATCATCAGTACTGTAGAAATATAAGATGTTATCCAGAGTATGTATCTGGGGTGCAATTTGGGGTAGAAGGCAGGAAGAGAGAAGGAGAGTTGTTCCACACAAGTGTGGTACCTGTGCCCCAGGTAATGGCTGTCTTCTTGGAATCAGCTTCTTCCTCAGAGTCCCGAGGACTAAGATCTTCATAGGATAGAAAGCTGTAAAGAAGCACCCACACGCAGGTGGCACAGGGCTCACGTGGACCAGGAGTGCCAGCTATGAACATCACAGGTCAGCTTGGGAAGGCATTCTTTCCCAAGTCTCCAGGGTCAGCCCTGTGGTCATGAGTGTGGGCAGGGCCAGGGTGGGGAGTGGCCAGACCAGCCATGGCCCCTAGGCTAGGAAAGGAGTGAAGGGTAGAAGGGGACTCACCTGTCCCTGAGGGGCACATACTCAGTGGGCACATGAGGTTCTCCAAGTCCCCTCCACTGGGGCCTCCAAGTCCTCACAGGGCAGGCCTGGGCTATCGGGGGTCTCAGTATGAGGCTGAGGCCTGTCAGCAGCATGGTTGCTAAGCCAATAGCTAGCAGCACTCCTGCAAGGGCAGGGGAGAGGGGTAAGGGTCATGTGATGACCACTCAGAGCATCTGCAGGCTTTATGCCTCAGGCACTGCTGGGCTGCCTCTCTCTGCCCTCCTGGGCAGGGGGCCATGACAGAACTACTGTATGAGGCTCAGCCTGGAAAGCTCAGTGAGATTGCTTAAAAATAAGTAGGAAAGAAGATGGATGGAAAACCCACCGAGGAGGTTAGAATAGGCATCTCTGTGAGCCTATGACTCTACTCAGTGGCCTCGATTACCATAACACCCTGTTCATAAGGACAGGTCCCAAAACTGAGCAGCTTGGGAGGTGGGGAGAAAGGGGACCCCAAGAAGGAAATTCAGTTTTCTTTACCTGGCAAATGAAGTCCTAGTTCAGTGACAAGTTTGTCCCTGTGCCCATCTGAAGTCTTTGGGGCTATGCCCAGAGGAACAGATTGGACTGGACATATACTTCAGGGTCCTGCTGTGAAAGGCTTCTCCCATGCCCCCTCTGGGGCTTGGCTACTCAGGTCCAAGGTCAGTACCTGTGATCACTGCCCAGTCTGGGCCCAGGTTTGGCAGCCTCTGCCTGAGGACCCCATGCCTGGTAAGCTGATATGGGGAGGAGGGCTGTACAGGGGATAGGCCGGGACTGCAGGCCACTCCTTTCTTCTTCACCAGCACCACCATGAAGCTTTCAGGCAGCCCATTGTCTCGAAACACATATGTACCTGGATCTAGGAACTGGTGGGCAAACCTGGGGGATGAAGGGTCAGAATATGGGGATAGTCAGCTTTTCTGGTTTGTTCATACCAGGCTAAATGTGAGTAACCTTGACCTGTGGCAGGACCCCTTCCCATGCACAGGAATAATGTGGCCCAAGGAAGCTGTTCATGATCCCAAACCCCTCCCCTTCATGTATTCAGGAGGACTCATCTGCCATTGGTCTCTTCTGGCCTTACCTCCCACATGGTGGTGGCTTCCCATTCTCCTCTGGTCCTCGTAGTGCCTCCCCAGCTATGTCTTACACATGAGGAACCATGGCCCCTCCAAGTTCCCAAGCAGCTTAGCTGAGATTACCTTGAGAAGTTGAGGTGAGTCTCTTGTACCAAATGTCTGAGTCTCCTGAAGGCCCCAAAGTCCCAGTGGGGGTTGCTGTTAAACAGATGCTGCACCTGGTACACAGGATAGTGGCTGGCTGAGCGATCTGGAGAAAGAGCAGGGGTGGGGCTGGGTTCCAGGGACCTCCTCAGTCCCAGGCCTGGGCAGCTCACATCCTGACAGCTCAGCGTCTGTCCGTGGGAGAGTGAGAAAACTGCGAAGACATGTTTTCAACGAAATGGCATGTTTCATCTTTTCATGTATATAATAATAATCATTTAATAATCTTGGTGTCGGGGCACCTGGGTGGCTCAGTGGGTTAAAAGCCTCTGCCTTCAGCTCAGGTCATGATCCGAGGGTCCTGGGATTGAATCCCACATTGGGGGGGTTTTCTGCTCAGCAGGGAGCCTGCTTCCCCCCCGCCCCCGCCTGCCTCTCTGCCTACTTGTGATCTCTGTCTGTCAAATAAATAAATAAAATCTTAAAAAAAAAATCTTATTGTCAGGACAAGACCCTTTCTCCCCCTGGCCTGAGAAATGAGCGCACCAGTACATTGTTGAAACACAGTGAACAGGGGCCCCCACACCCCCATGCCCTTTGTGCAAGAGCACAGCTGGCAGCCCTGGCACTCTCAGAGGTGAGACCCATTCAACTCTGTACCCCTGACAGGCAGTGTGCACGCAACAGGCACTCAATACATGCTGTGTGGGATAACTGAGAGAAGGAGCAGCTAAAGGGGTGGACGGGGAGTCTGGCAGAAATACAGACAGGCCTAGCCAGGCCATTCCTTCAGCACAGGCGGTCTTTCCCATGCACAGGTGTCAGTTCTTCTGAGCACTCCCATTCCTCCCAAAAGATGGGGCTCTGATCTCACCTCCCTGCTGTGTGGAAAAGGGGGAATGCAACTGGGTTCACTCCACATATGTAAATACCAAGGCTGAGAGAGGATAGAGGTTGCCCAGGTCCCAGTGGGTTTACAGGAGACCTGGCCTGGAAACCAAGGCACAAATGTTTAGAGTTCATTTCCAGGATTTATTTCCCCCTTGGATGCTCATCGCCTTAGCACTGCTATGTGGGGAGGAACTTCAGTAGTTACGTGACCCATGAAATCAAACTCTTCAACTATTTCTACCTGGGCCAAGGGGCCATTCTTCTGTTTAAATCAGGTTAAAAGCATGGCTGTGCCTCACACCCAGTGAAGCATAAATTCCAAATACCAGAGACCAATATTTTCAGCATTGCCTGAGGGAGCACCTTAATCTTTGAACTTTTATTGTGTTGTTTGTACACAGCATTATCTGTACTAATTTGTTATAAATTTATAACTGTTATAAAACAATTACCAGAACAGTTTATATTTGCCTTTTTTTTCTATTCCATTCCTCTCTGCCCTTGTTTTTTTATCCTTAAAATCTATTCCTTTAAAAAAGAAATCTGTTGGAGAAGATACAAAGAGCCAGCCCAGGGCTGGCTTCTCTCTTGCCTCTCTCATGTCTTTAGAGCTGCAGAACTGTCCCTGTCTTAGCCCAGCCATTTAGTGTCCTGGGGCATCTTAGTGGGACAGCACTGTACACCTGTCATCTGTGTGTGAGTAGGTGGGCTGGGTGTGTGGGGAATGCCCATCCACTCCACAGCAGCACCCTGGGGAAGTACCCGGCAGGGGAAATGGAGGAAATTAAGGTCTACCAAGGGCCCAAACTGTGCTCAATGTGGGGAAGGTGGCACTGAGCCCAGAGGGGATGAGACCCTCTTCTATCAGTAAAGGCTGTCTCATGGAGGAAAACTCTGTTTTGTTCTGTGAGGTTCCCAGGGTTGGGAGTCATAGGAGACAGGCTTCTGCTCATTGCAAGGAAGACAATCCTTATAAACCAAGGTATCTGAAGATGTAGGGGGCTGCCAGGAGGGGTTGAGGAGTCTGCCTCTGGGGGGCTTCAGGCCCTAGATGGATGACCATGTGGCACAGAATGGACATGCAAGAGGACTGGTTCAAACAAGAGGTCCCTAAGTGAGTCCCTGCCTCCTCCCAAGGCACAGAAGTCTGACCCTCATGGGCTGTAGGGAGGAGCTGCAGAATGTTAGACTGGAACATCTGCTCTGAGAAAGTGCATGGAGACCCACCGTGAAGTGACCAATCAGGTTGAGAACAGGGGCACAGCACAGGCCCGTGATTTGCCACTTCAAAGGTGTGGTCTGTATGTGAAGTCACAGGACAGCCAGGCAGGGGAGGGATGAGAGAGTCAGGCCAGAGGAAGGGTCCAATGCACTGAAGTAGGAAACTTACTGTGGGGAAGAATATGAAGCTGGAAAAGAATCACATCCCCCTCTGCCAGGCAAACCACTGGATTTGGAATATGGGGATGGATGTGGGGGTCATGAGGGACAGAGTGTTCCGGTCCTGTAATCCGATGATGCCTTTGCAGCCAGGGCTGGGATACAGGTGGTCCTGGGAGAGTTTGGAGAAGGAAAGCTGTGGGACCTGGTCTTGTCTGGGAATGTACACTTACTTATTCAGCTATTGACCCTATCCTGTCTTGATTCCCTTTTAGGAGTTTCAGCCCTTCTGGGGCCCTCACCTCCCCAAGGACAAGGTCTTCTGTGGTCCCTGCAAGACTCTCACCTCCTGAACACCAACACAGGGCTGGAAAGTTTCTCAGGGGCCATAGGTGGGGGACCCAGCTTCCCATTTCTTAGTGGAAGAATTCAGCCATGCTCCTCACTCCTCCCACTCTTTGAGAAAGCCTGGGCTTGGTACCCTCCTCCACTTACCAAGGAGGAAGGAGCCAAGCATGTCCACTCTGGAGATGACAAAGCCAAAGATGCCATGGGGGCCACATTGGATCAGATGGACCCTGGCGTTCCCTTGGAAGAACTGGTCTGGACCCAGAGTGCTCACTATTTCCTGAGAACATGCAACACAACATTATATACCTGGAGAGGACAGGAGGTGCCGAGAGGCTTGCAATGATGGATGGCCAGAAACCCAGACTGAGCCCTTTAGCACAGCCCCTGGTGATGTTGGGTTCAAGGATGCCCACTGTCAGCCTCTATCAGGACATGTCTCCTTCCTCAGTGAAACTTGCTCAGGTGGCCTCCTGTGCCCTGGGCTCCTCCTTATCTCCAGAAAACACCCCTGACTCAACTCTAGTCCTTGTACCAGGTCATTGTTTGCTCCTTTTCTCTCTACTTCCAAATTCCTACTTCCTCAGAACACTTATCTTCCTATCACCCCAAATCTGTTCTCCAGTGCCATAGCAGTGATCCTTCTTCTTTTAGTGGCAAACAGACACAGCCACCTAGAACCTTGTGGTAGGCAAATGGCCAGGGTGAGCCTGACCTGCACTGTGTCTGGGCCCTGATCCTCTGCCCCTCCAGCCCCGATGAAGCACTGAGGCCCTGAAGACAGTCACAGCCAACATGATGGTGGCCAAGAGAAGGCTCTGCTCTTTGACCAGAGGTCTGGGCTGGGATGAGAGGCCCAGGCTTGGTTCCATCAGGGCTCACACCATTTTTGTGACCATGGTGAATGCTTTCATGTCCCTGGGCCTCACTTCACACTTACGTAAAGCCAAGCTGATGCTTTCTCAGCTCTCTTCTGGCATTCAAACCAGATGGTTGACATTATTGTAACAACAAAAGAAATACCACTTATTACTTCCTTTCTGCCTTTCCCTCCAGACTACAGAATGGAAATTCATACAGATAGCAACAGACTAGGAAAGACTGGTTAACAAATGGACTTTCCCTTCTGCTGCCTGGTTTCTGTAGCCAGGGTGCCTGGGTGGCTCTTTCTCCCTTGTCCCTAGCAGGTAGAGGCTGCCCTTCCATCCCAGCCCTTCTCTGAGCTTGACTTACACTCTGGTTGCTGTCTCCTCTTCACTCTTCACACTGAGGATCAGCTGTCTGCTGGAACCCCAGGCCAGGGCAAGTTGGGGGGCCCTGGCCAGACACTGGGCATCGCAGAGCTCTTCGGCTGAGACATACTCCTGGCACTGACAGCTGCGGGAGGGGAGAAGATGGGAGGTCTGCCCTGATGGGTGTGGAGCAGCTGCGTACCCCTGATACCTTTATGCTAGTACAGGCCCCTTCAGAAGGATATGAGGTGTCTATGCTTCCTAAGCAGTGACTATAATTTGAATGGAGTTCCATGATGACTCATTAAAATGCACTCTCCTAGCCCTTGCTTCTGTACCAGCTTAGGCATCTCCCAAAATGGGATCAATGTCTGGGACAAATCTTAGTTCACAGGCTCAGAATTTTTGTTTTGGGTGCCCTTCTGAGGCCAGAGTGAAGCGAGAGAATGCTGTTCAGCCCAGAATACTCTATTCGGTGGGCCTCCCAGCACAGTGGCTCCCCAGCTCTGTGTGCTGGGGAACTCTGGTCCCCAAGTCAGGTGGAAGACTGGAATGTCAGATAAAATTGGAATCCTTCTTGGCTTGGTATCTAGTCAGGGGCACTCCTAGCAGTTGGCTCAGGGACCTGGGGTATTGAGCTCACTCTGCTTTGCTGCCAGCACCTCCTCAGCTCTGGGCTGCTTGACCTGGCTGTTGTTGGCCTAGCTCTCCATCTTGGGAAATGCTAACAGGGCAGCTTCTGGAAGGAGCTTGTATTTGGCTCAGTCTCCCATCAGGGCTGGGTCCTGCCCAACTTTTCCACATGGGCTCTCTGGGGACAGTCAGGACCTTTCAGGTGATGGTGGATTCATTTTGTTTTCAGCAGCTTTTCATTACTCACATGCCCAGTTCAGCACTGAGCTCTCCAACCACTGGGTGACAGAAGGAGGAGCAGTCATGCAGTTGTGGGGTCACACACTTGCGGGTGGCAACCAGGCGAACTTCTCCAGCCCAGCATCGCTCTGCCACCTGTGGGAGGGTGTAAGAGAAGAGTCCTGGCTCTGGTACCCCCTGTAGGCCAAGGATTGGGGCACTCTCTGCATCAAAGAAAATTTCAGAGACACAGGGGGGCCCTTGGAGAAACAGTCTCCTCTGCGAGGTCACTTAGTCAGTGTCCTAAGATTGGGATTAGGCTTGAGGATAGAGGGGACCCACATAAGTAGTAGAAAACAAGTTTGCTGACTAAGGGAGATGTTTGGGAGGTTTAGTTTTGGGGATACTGGATCCTTTATATTGAATGCTGAAAATCTCTTGGTCTCTGATAAGGACAAATGTGTCTTGCCATATGATCCTTCTGAGGTCTTCTCATTTGTATAGGAGGTAATCCGCCCAGCACAATGGACTGAACATTAACCAGACAGTCAATAAAAAGTGGCTGGCATGCTATCTCTCCTCAGTCTTCAAGCCTTCCTTTCTTGAGGCCAAGGTGTTACCTGGGGCTGACAGTCTTCATCACCGCTGCTCTCCTCACTTTCCAGGCCCCTTCTGCTATAGGACTCATGTCCTGCCTGGCAGATGCAGGAACCATCCGACTTCTGGAAGACCCTGTTCAGGCCCCGACATGTGCAGTGGGAGGCATCTGGGGATAGAGGAGTCCCATAGCCCATCACACACACCTAATAGTGAGCCAGAGACATGGGTAAACTCTCTGTCCCTGTCCAAAGGGAGTTTGTGATCTAGATGGGGAGACCAGACACATTTATCAAAGTACTGATCTTAGAAGTCTTTGTGGGGATTGAATGAGATCTTTTGAGTCAATGATTCTCAACCCTGACTTTGCATTAGATTCATCTGAGAAGCTTTTAAAAAATGTTGATGTTTGGGACGCCTGGGTGGCTCAGTCGGTTGGACGACTGCCTTCGGCTCAGGTCATGATCCCGGAGACCCGGGATCGAGTCCCACATCGGGCTCCCAGCTCCACGGGGAGTCTGCTTCTCCCTCTGACCTTCTCCTCGCTCGTGCTCTCTCACTGCCTCTCTCTCAAATAAATAAATAAAATCTTTAAAAAAAAAAATGTTGATGTTCAAGTGCTCTCTAGGTAAATTATATAGAAACCTTTGAGGTGAAGCCAGAACACCTACTTTTTAAGTCCCTTGAGGGCTTTAATGTGTAGCTGTGGCTAAGAATTATGGATGTAGTTGAAAGCACTTGACACGTTATGGAATGGAAAGTGTTGTTCCTATTCTCCATCCCACAAAGCCAGGGGACCATTTCTGAAGGACTGACACAGGCCTCCATTTCTAGAAAATAGAGAGAGCTACAGAGACTAAAGGCCTCTCAAGGAGCTTGAAGGATGGTCTGGACTGGATGGCAGAGCTAAGAGAACAGGGATTCTCAGAAGAGAAGAAGGTGATGAGTGGGGAAGGTTCAAATTTTATTTGGGACACTAACAGAGTCTAGGTGATTATTCTTCTAGGAGAGCCAGCTGGGAGAGAGGTAGAGATTGGGACCTTGTAGTTGATTAGGATTCACTGCAATTCCAGTTTGTTTGCCCCTGTTGGAACTGTCATCTTCTTAGGGAGAATACAAAAGTCATTTAAAGTTTAGCCCTTGTCTGCTCCTGCAGATAATCACTTACATGTATGGTGCATAGTAACCAAAAGAACTCAGCAGAGCTTTTTGAATGGATTGAGAGTTGACATCTTTTGCTAATATGGTCATATTCTTTCCCCAAATGAATTTAGGGACCATTAACAAGAAGAATAATTATTTCTACTGTGGAGAAGAAAGGTAATTACTCAATACTGAAATGACACAGAGAACTTTCATGAGTCAGGTTCTAGATGATGAAGCCCTCTCTAATATCCTGAACTCCAATAAATTCTTTGGCTCATCTAGACCAGGTCTCTGCTGAGACCCTGGGAGTCTTCCATATCTCATTGTCCAAAGCACTGGTCTTCCACTTGGTTTTGTGGAGCCTGTGGTTACACAAGGGAGCCTTGGGGATTTTAGAACTCAACCTTTATTCGATCTGTACCACTCTGCTTTTACATTTTTTCACATTAATTTCCTAAATGTGAAATATTTTGAAAAAGTATTATGTTGCTAAAGAATACTTTGAACAAAGGTCTGAACTCTTGGTCTGGCATACATGACTGCAGAAATAATCACAGATCTATATTAAAAGAATCATTGTTTAATATCTTCCCCCAAACATCTCAACCCAACAAGATTTTACTTATCTTCAAGTTCCTGTTTAAATACAACCTTTTTATATGTCAGCTAACTGAACATAATAAATAAGATAAAATAAAATAAAATGTGTATAAAATTATAAAAAAAAATAAATAAAAACTTTCCCAGGAATATTACTCAGCCATCACAAAGAATGAAATCTCAGGCGCCTGGGTGGCTCAGTGGGTTAAGCTGCTGCCTTCGGCTCAGGTCATGATCTCAGGGTCCTGGGATCGAGTCCCGCATCGGGCTCTCTGCTCAGCAGGGAGCCTGCTTCCCCCACCCCCCGCTCTCTCTGCCTGCCTCTCTGTCTACCGTGGTCTCTCTTTGTCAAATAAATAAATAAATAAATATCTTTTTTAAAAAAGAATGAAATCTTGCCATTTGCACTGATGTGAATGGAGCTAGAGTGTATTATGCTAAGCAAAATAAGTCAGAGAAAGATAAATACCATATGATTTCACTCATATGTGGAATTTAAGAAAGGAAACAAATGAACACAAGGGAAGGAGGAAAATAAAAGAGAGAGAGGCAAACCGTAAGAGACTCTTAACTATAGAGAGCAAACTGAGGGTTGATAGAGGGGAGGTAGGTAGATTACTAAATGGGTGATAGGTACTAAGGAGGGCACTTGTTGTATGTCAGTGAGGAATCACTAAATTCTACTCCTGAAACCAATATTATACCATATGTTAACTAAGTAGAATTTAATAAAAACTCAAAGCAAACAAACAAAAATGTATATGATGTATCTACTTCACAGGGCTTTTTTTTGAGACTCTGGATAAGATGGAATCATCTATTTCAAGCATCTAGCCTACCACTGGAAGTACCTGAAGGCAATAGAAGGCATTAGTTCCTTTCCTCACTTTACTTTTCCAGAATTGACAAAATAGATGTCTTTCCTGACAATGGTTTTCATTTCTACATTTATGCACATCTGCTCTTTCAACCTCAGAAACTTCCCCTCAACTCAGCTCACAGTTTACTGTTTCTGTTCTCTGATGTGAGTTGCCCCTATTGTATTAGAGAAACCAAGCATATTCGTGAAATTAGCTTTTCAAAAAGTCATAAAAGTCAAAGGCAGTCTAGAAATTTTGTTTTAATATGTTTTGTAATGGCTAGAAAATATTGCTTGGGTTGCTGCAAATTACATGATAAACTTTCCATTGTTTGTTTTAAATAAACATGTATCAAGCCTCAAAAAAAATTACAACCTTCCCATAAGTCTCCCTGATCCTTCAATTTCTTCCTAGATGGAACCATCCAGACTTCTTTGTTTTTTTTCTTGTGGCACTTGATGCTTCTGCCAATTTGTTATATATTCTTTTCTTTCTTCCTATTGCACTTGTCTTTATATCTTTCATAGTGTCTTTGTGGCTCTAACAACGTTAGTGTTTAGTGTTTGTGAGCTAACCTCTAAAATAAATGAACTAAAAATCTCCCCATCTCATCCCAAAAGGGAAAGAGGCAGTTTATAAAAGTGTGTATAAGTTTTTCTACCTTTGGCAATAGCAGAGTACCTTACTTTAGGTCGATCTTCCTATGACATATAACTAGAAAGACCAGGAAAATTTAAAAAATCTGTTTGAAGGCATGAAGAACTTAACTGAAGAGTTATGGTGAAAAAAATCTTGGAGACAATGGAAATTCAGAGGGGTGAGCCCCACATTTGGCACCACATTTTCCTGAAAGGCATTTACCTCTTCAAAGGTGCCATTGAGAGGCTGAAGCATAGCTTCAGGATGTCTTATAAGGCTAAGGGGACAAAAATTGGGCCCACCAAGAATAAGTGTCTCTGGTAAACATCACAAGCTTTTAGGTTGGACAACTGAAGGGCTGCAACCTAGTATGGATTGGCTGTAAGGAAACTAAATTTCTCAAAACCTGGAGCCTAGCACTGATTTTCTGAATCCCTGATGAACTGAGGTGATTTATTCCTACTGCAAATGTTTTCCAGAAAGAAAGTAATTCTTTTTTTTAAATTTTTTTTAAAATTTATTTATTTGTCAGAGAGAGAGCAAGCGAGCACAGGCAGACAGAGTGGCAGGCAGAGGCAGAGGGAGAAGCAGGCTCCCTGCCGAGCAAGGAGCCCGATGTGGGACTGGATCCCAGGATGCTGGGATCATGACCTGAGCCGAAGGCAGCTGCCCAACCAACTGAGCCACCCAGGCGTCCCAAGAAAGTAATTCTTTTATGGAGGAAGGTAACAACATCCAGAATTTCTCCATAATTTTCACTCACAATGTGTAGTGTTCAATAAAAACAAAACAAAACAAAACAAAAAAATAAATAAAACAAAAACCAGGCATGCAAAAAAAGCAAGAATTTTTAAGAAATCGAAGGAGAGAGAAAACAACAACAACCAAAACCCCAGACACTAGTTATGGACTCATATGAGATCCAAATATTGGAGTTTTTTAAGACATGCCCTGTACTTTAAACTGTGGTTAGTATGTTTGATAAATCAAAGGACAAGATCAGAGGAAAATTTCAACAGGGAATTATAAAAGACTAATATAAATTCCAGGCCTGAAAGATTCAATAGCAAAAAAAAAAAAAATATTGATAGATGTGTTTAATAGCAGATTGTATGGAGCTGAAGAAAATAGGTCTGAAAAAACTATCCAGATTGAATATCAGAAAGAGAAAATAAAAAATGAAAAATGTAGAAAATAATGCAAGAGACATGTGTATGGTAAAAAGAGATAACATGTAATTGAAGAGTCAAGAGGAAAGAAGGGAGTAGAGCAGAAAAATTTTTAAAAACATAATGGCTGAGAATTTCACAGACTTGATGAAATGCTAAAGAAACTCAAAGAAGATTAAAAAAAGGAAAACTATAGGGAGAGAACTATAGTTATATTCCCCAAAACTGAAGACAATGAGGAAATCTTAAAAGTACCAGGGGAAAATGATATTTACCTCCTAAGAGCAAATATAAGATTTATGTAACACTTCTCAACAAAAATAACAAAAGGCAGAGGCCATTGAAGTATATCTTTGAAATTCTAAAAGAAAACAACTATCAAGCTAGAATTCTCTGCTTTGCTAAAACATGTTTCAAGGATAAGCTGAAAAAGGAAATTTTAGAAAAACAAAACTTTGGAAGATGAAATTTTAAAAACCTAACAGAATTTGCAATAACTTCAAAAAATATTAAAACTTGAGGGTATCTTAGAGATTTTGTGGGTTCGATTCTAGACCACTGTAATAAAACAAAGATTGCAATAAAGCAATATAAAAACATAAATAAAGCAATCCAAATGGATTTTTTGGTTTCCCAGTACATATAACATTTATGTTTATACTATACTGTAGTCTATTAAGTGTTAATAGCATTATGTCCAAAAAAACAATGTATATGCCTTAATTAAAAATACTTCATTGCTAAAAGATGCTAATCAAATCTGAACTTTCAGCAGGTCATAATCACTGATCACAGATCATGACAAATATAGTGTTAAAGAAGAAGTTTGAAATATTGAGAGAATTACCAAAACTTGATCCAGAGACATGAAGCAAGCAAATGCTGTTGGAAATAAGGCGCCATTAGTCTTGCTCTATGCAGGGTTGCTACAACCTTCAATTTGTAAAAAATGTGGTATCCATGAAACTCAGTAAAGAGAAACACGATAAAACAAGGTATGCTTGTACCTAGTAATAAAGCTAACAAGATGTATATAAGAGCTCTACCCAGAAATATAAGACAAAAATCTTGTAAGAGTAAAGAAGACGTAAATAAAAGGAAAGTTAAGCCATGTTTAAGGACTAGAAGACTCAATATAATAAAGATGCCATTTCTCTCCAAAAAGGCTTGTTGTTGTTTCTAAGTAATAAAAAAAAATAAATTCCAGCAAGTATCTTTGTGGATATTATCTGATTGTATCAAGGACCACAAGAGCTAAAACAATCTTAAAAAGAACAAAGTTGGAAGACATAGACATTGATATTAAGGTTATTATAAACTTATAATAGTAGTTATAAAACTTATAATAGTAAGTAGTTATAAAACTTATAATAGTAAGTAGTTATAAAACTACGGTGATTAGGACAATGATTACTATAAGGATAGGAAAAAATTTCAATGGACAGAGTAGAGATTCATAAACATAGAGATTCAATGAGATGTTTGATTAATGACAAACATGAGTGATCTTTCAATAAAGGTGCCATGCTGACTGGATATCTGTTTGGGAAAAATGAATTTTGACCCTTAACTCATACCTTACGCAATAAATCAGCAAAACTTTTAGAAAATAAAATGGGAGACTATATTAACTGGAGTGAGACTTCTTGTAGAAGATGAGAAGTCTAATCCGAACACAAGCCTGAAGAAAATGTTGGCTTATTTCAAAATTTGACCTAGAGGTGATCAAGGCCTATGTTATGGCTTCATATTTATTCCCCCAAATTCTTATGTTGAAGTCTGAACTCCCACTACTTCAGAATGTGACTGTATTTGGGGATGAGGCCTTTAAAAATGTGATTAAATTAAAATGAGGCCATTGGGATGGCCCCAATCCAATCTGACTGGTGTATTTGCAAGAGGAAATTTGGACACATGAGAGAGATACCAGGGATGCCTGCACACAGAGGAAAGCCCTTATGAGGACAGAAAGAGGGCAGTCATCTGAAAGCAGAGTGATCTCAAAAGAAGCCAAATCCACCAACTCCTTAATGTTCTAGTCTCCAAAACTATGAGAAAATAGAATTTTATTGTTTAAGCCATCAAGTCTGTGTATTTTTGTCATGCAGCCCAAGAAGACTAATATAGCCCCAAGGTTCTATGTGACAGAGAATGCTTGCCATAATTTCAGCCTGAAAAAAATTTAATTAGTGTGACCTAAAGGCCTCTCACCACAAAAATTATTATCACGTGCCTATAGAAGGTATAACTCTAATTCTCTCATGATCATTCCAAGATAAAACAGTTAAAATGTATTTCTCAATAACTAAAGCAACTGGCTGCACTTAAGGTTGTTATGTACAAGCCAGTGAAATGCAATTTAGATAACACAACTATTGGGACCTGCTTCATTCAGCTCCTGATCTCCAAGTTCTGGGGTGAGGGTTGGTCACTGGATTCAGAGCTTGGTCACCTAAGAGATAGAATGCCTTAAGCAGAGACAAGAAATGATAGAATCCCTGCAAACCTCAAGTCACACCATTTGAAGGTGGCATGGCGTGGTGGTTAAGAGCAAGAATGTTGAAAAGTCAGCTAGACTGGGTTCAAATCCTGGTTCTGCCACTAACTCTCTGACTATGGACAAGTTATTTAAAGTCTCTGCACTTTAGTTGGTGTGTTTATAAAGCAAGGATGATAGTAACTGTGACTATTTCCGAGAGTTGGTGGATCACTGGGATGGATATTAGGCGGCACTTGCAATAGTAGAGGGCATACACAGTGGGTGCTCTTATCAGTGGAGATCTGGGGTCAACCCACATCAGGGAGCAGGACTGGAGGGAGCCCCCATTGAGGCTACATACCTATGATTCGAACAACTTAAATCGCCTGCTGTTGGTTACTTTTCCTGCTTGCGCTGTGGACCACGCACAAGTGGTTTGCACAGCAAAAACCACGAGGAGACCACTTCTGAAATGAAGTGAGGTGAAGGGGATCAACAAGGAACCAGGGGCCACAGCTGAGTCCTGGGTTTATGTCTCTGTGCCTGATCCTGGTGCACAGGTTCTGAGCCGGGGGTGAGTGTGGGAGAACTGGGTGTGGCTGCTGCCCCGTTTAAGAGCTTGCTGCAGCATCAGAACCTCTCCCGCTGTCTCAGTGCAAGGTTCTGGCTCCTCTGTTAGTTGAGTCATCTGGGGCAAGTTGCTGGACATCTCTGAGTTTGTTTTTTCACGTTCACTCATTTGCTTGTTGAAGTCAAGGCACAAACTCATTTTATCCACACACACATACCACACCTGTGCTGTGGGAGTCATGGGGTCACTCATTCTCTCACATACTGCAGCTTTCATAAAACAATTAAATTTGGTGGCAGTGAGGTTTTCTGAAACCTTACACTCTTGATCCTCAAAACTTCAGAGGACAGGAGAAATGGCGTATTTGGAGGCCATATCTGGAGACAAGGGAGATTAACCAGTTTGTGGGGGAGAGCATAAGTGGAGACTCACCAGGTGGAGAGAAAGCAGAGCTCCCACAGGGGACGCAGCCAGCCTGGCCAGGCTGGGCACTGAAGGTGCCTGCAGGGCATGGCAGGCACTCTCCAGCTGTCCCCGCCTGGCTGCTGTTTCTAAACGTTCCCAATGGGCAGGGCCTGGGGCTGTGAGTCCCGGTGGGACAGTAGTGCCCCACTGGGCAGGGGTGGCTGTGGTAACTCTCTGTTCCTGGAGGGATATAGAGGGGAAAATTCTGAGCCATGGATTCTAGCTGAGGTGCAGACCGAGAAATGCCAGAGTCTGAGGGAAGAATGAGCTTGCCGGTAGGATTCGAGTGGAGAAGGGAGTGGGAGGGGAATTAGCAAAGCAAATACTGATCAGGGGAAGAATCTAGATTGTAAGTGAGATATTAGAGTCTCTGTGCTTTCTTGTATTTACCCTCCCACCCCCCAGCAACAATACCATTGGCCTTTTGGGCACTACACAACACACTTCCATCTTTCTCAGTAGACACAGAGCTGCATATCCAGCATTGCTCATACACCAGGCTGTAGTTTGTCCTGTTTTCCAGGACAGGCTCCAACATGCTCATTGTATGATATGATGCACAGTCAATAATTTTTAGGTCTTTTTAATCTAACATCAAGACAGGTGTGGCACCTAATTTCTCTGACTCTCCTTTCACCTGTGTTTCCTCCCTCCCCACCCACCCCCCACCCCCGCCATACTCTTGGATTTTTCTCAATCAGGTGGCTGGCCTAGCTGAGAAAAACTACAGGCCTGTTCCCCTGCATGCTCCTAGCGACTCTGTGGGTCCTCCCCACCTGCCACCTCCATCTTCCTCACTAGGCTCTGTCCAATTCCAAGGCCCCAGCCCCCCTCTCCTGCTCACACCTAGGCTTCCCAAACTCACCCTGGTGGCAGGTGAATCCAGGGGGACAGGGCTGACAGGTCTGGGAATCCAGGGCCTGGCTGCAGTAGGTGCCTGCTTCACAGAGGCGGCAGCAAGTCTCCTTGGAGACCCTAAGGCCAGTCCCATTCAGGGCCTCAGAGCCCCCAGGGCACGCACGTGGATGGGCACTGCCCATGGGGCAGTAAAAGGGAAACACACAGCTGCACAGAGACACAGACCCCCCCCCCCAGACTCTAGTTTCATGTTGAGAGGGTCTGTGTGTGCTATTGCTCTCAGCTCACTAGCTGGGTCCCCCACCCCCCTCCACATTCTCCACACTTGGGCCTTAAGCTGGCCGGGGGAGGGGTGGCCCTGAATTTGTCCCAGATAAGGGGCTCTGAGGTGGTCTACTGTCTGATGAGGCCTAAGTAGGTCAAGATGTCTTCCTGGAGGAGGCTGAGCCTCGTCTAGGTGGCCAGGCCACTGGACAGTGTCCAAGCCTGTGTTCCCTAACCACCTCACCCTGGGCAACAGAATATGTGGACCACATCTGATCATCTCCGGGTTGGGGGACACAGTTGGGAGTGCTGGGAATGTCAGTCCTGGACACAGGATTGAGGTTGCCAGGTGAAAGACACTGCATCCAGTCATATTTGAATTTCAGATAAACAATGAGCAATTAACAATGAATAAACAATAAGTACTACCGCATAGTGTATAGGCCGTACTTAAACTAAAAAATTATTTATTGTTTAACCCGAAATTCATTCTTAACTGGGTTTTCTTTCTTTCTTTCTTCCTTCCTTCCTTCCTTCCTTTTTTTATTAACTGGGTTTTCTTGTATTTTTATTTGCTAAATCTGGCCACCCCACAGGGAATGACCTTGGAAACTAATGAAGGGCATCTCAGTGGGATTTGCTTCCTCACCCACCCTTCCCAGGGACAGAGGCAGGACTGGGGCACCAGAACACCCTAGCTGGGAAGCCCAAGCAATGGCTTACACAGTACTTGCCTCTGGGCCCTGCTATTTTGGCCTGCATCCTTTGGGACTCAGGGGGTTGACTCCTCTCTGGAGAACCCAGAGGCTGACACACAGGGGGAGCCCCAGATACACAGACAGAGGAGGTACTCACAGCTGCCCTGGGCCAGTGTAGGTGGAGGAGCCAGCAGGGCAGGCATAGCCCCCAGGGCAAAGTGGGGGGACCCCTGTCTGGGGCCCGCAGTAGGAGCCAGCCCTGCATGTGACCTCAGCCACAGAACCTGAAAGAGACAGAATGGACCAAGGCACCTGGGTCTTAGGGGGACTCCAGGTGGTGCAGATCCAACCAAGACTGAGTGGGCCCTGGGGGACTGGGTATATGGCTTTCTAGGGCAAGCAGGTGGCCATACCATGCCTGCATGATGTGCCCTGTGCTGGTGAGGCCTACCTGAGCATCTGGCTTAAGCCTCAGGGGTGCAGGCACAGGGTTAGGGGCATGGGCTGGGGAGGGACAGATAGGCAAGGCAGTCTCACCTGCAGGGCACTCAGCTCCAGCTCTGCAGGGGATCACAAACACATTTGCATGATCTTGAAGCTTAGCCTGGGGGCAGTAGTGGCCAGGGGGACAGAGCTCACAGTCTTCTTGGGATGATGCCCCTGGCTTTGTCCGAAAGGTGCCAGGTGACAGAGATAGGCACCCTGATCACCTGGACACCAGTAGCCTGGAGGACATGGGTGGCTTTTGAAGGAAGAGAGACCTGGAGGCAAAAACATCAGGCATGGCCATGCGACCTCTGAAAACCTCTTACTCTCCTCCATAGAGTCTCTCAACATCCAGCTTAGGGTCAACCTCTCACCTGGGGACAGGCAGTGGTACCCAGGAGGGCAAGGGAGGCACTCTGCCAGACTCTGCCCTCCTTCTGCAGCCAGATAGGTGTGTTCAGGGCAGGCCTGAGGGGTTCCTGGACTGGTCTTATTCCCTCCAGGGCAGTAGTGGCCAGCAGGGCAGGGGTGAATGGTCGGGTCTCCTGGAGAGCAAAGGTTGTGCTCACTTTCTATCCTCTCTCCCTGCCCAGAGGGCCTCCCTCTGCCCTTCTCGGGTCCAGTGCCCTCCTGGCTGCAGTGCAGTTAACTTACCGGCTTTGCACCAGCGGCCAGCAGGGCAAGGCCCACACTCGTCTTGCTGCTTGGCTCCAGGGACAGCCGCCACAGTGTGAGGTGGGCATAAGGTGGGTTCTCCACTGCCCTCTGGGCAGTAAAAGCCTGAAGCATAAGGGGTCACATTGGGTCTTGTGGAAGGTAGACAGACTGCTCAGCTGTGGCAGATCAGGAACAGCATGAATCCAGGGGTGGCCCGGGGGGTTCTGTTGGCCCAGGAGTTGAGTGGTCTGGATGCCAGTCCTGGCTTCACTTGCTTTTTTTTTTTTTTTTAAGATTTTATTTATTTATTTGACAGACAGAGATCACAGGTAGGCAGAGAGGCAGGCAGAGAGAGAGGAAGGGAAGCAGGCTCCCTGCTGAGCAGAGAGCCCAATGTGGGGCTCGATCCCAGGATCCTGGGATCATGACCTGAGCCGAAGGCAGAGGCTTTAACCCACTGAGCCACCCAGGCGCCCCTTCACTTGCTTTTATGTTTGTAAAATTAGTAACCTTCTGAATTGCACTAGGTGTCTATTCATATCCCTTACGTTTGATGTATGTAATTACATACACATGCACACGCAGATACATGTTAGTTGCACAACACTGGGGCTCAACTATTTTTGATGATTTCTTTAAGGAAGTTCTATGACCAACATGGGGATCGAACCTTCTAATGAAATTCAGAAGGTTACTGATTTGACAAGAGTCACGGGTTCTACTGAGCCAGTCAAGTGTGGGAGTCAGCTATTTTCAGGGTCTGTTTTTGACCCAAACAAGAAATCCTTTGCCCAGGTGGGTACTGTGGTGGCAGCCAAGCAGCCTTGCTCTCTGCCTCTTTCACACTCTAAGGACAAGAAACAGGGGTCATTACCTGGTGGACACTGCTTGGCGCACAGCCTTCCCTGGGGGCACGAGGGCTGAGACTCCCTGGGACCTTGTGTCGTCAATTCGGAGGTCCCAGCAGGACAGAAATAACCAGCAGGGCATTTCCCCCACACCTGTCCACCTCTAACAGCACAGAGAGGGGAGAAGAGTGAGATCAGGGTGCAGGGGCTGATCTGAGCCCAGTGCCTCAGCACCAGAGGGGATCCAGGCCCTCGTTTCAGATAGTTTTATTGTGACCCACAATGTGAAGTGCTTTTGACCTCTCTCCCAGGTGAACACATGGATCTATCCATGAATAGGTTAGAAACAAGATCCAGCAATAAAACGGGGCGTGAGCCTCGGACCCAGGGGTGCTGGGCCCAGTACAGCACTGGGAGCTCCACCCTTGCGCATCCTTCTGGAAAAGACAGATTCCTGGATGTCTACGCCACTGACTGCGGAGCTCAGTGGATAAAGGGCAGGACTCAGGACTGCCAGTAGCAGGACGAGCCTCTCCTGGAGGAACTTGGTGGTCCTGCGGCACTCACTGTGAGGTCTAGTCTACCCACTCTCTGCATTACCCCCGGCCGTGCTGGCGGCCTGCCGGTCCCTGGGCCTGGGCTCTCTAGAAGATGAGTCTGGCCACTAGTCTCCCACTCTGTGGCAGAAAGCAGGCTAGACCTCAGGAAGAACTTCCTGAGTACAGGGAGACAATCCTCCAGAAAGAGCATCTGAGGAAACCTCCACGATCACATTTTAAGTAGAAAATCATCTGCTTTTTTTTTTTTT
>PISX010009372.1:0-75000 GCA_004024625.1 Mellivora capensis
TTCTTTTATTTCTCCAGAAAGGGCTTTTATATCTCCAGAGAGGGTTTCTCTAATATCTTCTATGCCTTTTTCAAGCCCGGCTAGAACCTTGAGAATTGTCATTCTGAACTCTAGATCTGACATATTCCCAATGTCTGTATTGATTAGGTCCCTAGCCTTTGGTACTGTCTCTTCTTCTTTTTTTTGTGGTGAGTTTTTCTGCCTTGTCATTTTTTTCCAGATAAGATTATAAGAAGGAGCAAATAAAATACTAAAAGGGTGGCAAAGACCCTAGGAAAATGCCCTTTAAAGAAGAAATTGAATTAACTGCAAGACTAAAGAATCATGGGGAGAAAGCCATGAATTCCGCGCATTGCTTTCTCCTCCTCTGGAGCTCCGCTGCTCTCCCTGTTAAGTGAACTTGGTCTTGGCTGGATTTCTTTTGATCTTCTGGGGGAGGGGCCCGTTGTAGTGATTCTCAAGTGTCTTTGCCCGAGGCAGAGCTGCACCGCCCTTACCAGGGGCCGGGCTGAGTAATCCGCTCGGGTTCGCTTTCGGGAGCTTTTGTTCCCTGAGCGCTTTCCGTAGAGTCTGGAGGACGGGAATGAAAATGGCGGCCTCCTAGTGTCTGGCCCGGAAGAGCTGAGATTCGGGGCTCCACTCCTCAGAGAAAAGCCCCGGCCCACTCACATCTCCCTGGCCTCTGGCCGCGCTCCGAGCTCACCCAGCGTGCAACCGGTTCAAGGTGACCCCGAGCTGAGAGCTCACTCCTTGGCTCCGTCTCTGTAGCCGGCTTCCCGCTCCGATACCTGCTAGCTCTGCGACACTCAGACACCCCCGATCCTTCTGTGACCCTGCGGGACCTGGGGCCACGCTGACCCCGCGTGGGCTTCACCCCGGTTTAGCCTCTGGAGCGATGTCCCTCCGTGGAGCAGACTTTTAAAAGTCCCGAGTTAGTGCTCCGTGGCTCCGCCGCTTGCCGGGAGCCGGCCCCTCCCCCGCGGTCTATCCTCCCGTCGCTTTCGATTCACTTCTCCGCTGGTCCTACCTTCCAGAAAGTGGCCGATTTCCTATTTCCAGAATAGCTGTTCTTCCTCTCTTCGATCTCCCGTTGGATTTGTAGGTGTTCGCAATGGTTTGATAAGCTATCTAGCTGGTCTCCTGCTGCCTGATGTCGTCTCAGCTGCTACTTCTCCGCCATCTTGCCCCTTAGTTCCCAGGGATGTTTCTAAATTTATATGTCTCCATGCACGTGATTAGACTTACCCTACAGATACAGAGTGAAAGCCATGGTCGAAGAACTCTTTTCATGTATTTTTATCTTCACTATTTATAATTGAATTGCAGCTAAATGGAATTGGGAGAGAACAGTTGGTGATAGGGAGCTTCCCACACGGATTTAAAGAGAACGGCGAATCGTATTTATTTATTTGTTTTTAAGGGTTTTATTTAAATTCTACTTAGTTAACATACAGGACAATATTGGTTTCTGGAGGAGAATTCAGCGATTTGTCACTTATGTAGGACAACCAGTGCTCGTCACAAAAGTGTCCTCGATCTGCTTCCCCTCCAGCCCATCCCACCCACCTCCCTTCCAGCACCCCTCGGTTTGCTCTCCATCATTAAGAGTCTCTTATGTTTTGTTTCCCTCTCTCCTTTTTGCTTTTCCCTCTTTGCCTATGTTCATCTGTTTTCTTTCTTAAATCCCACATACGAGTGAGATCATATGGTATTTGTCTTTCTCTGACTGATGGAATTCACTTAGGTTAATACCCTCTAGTTCCATCCACATCATGGCAAATCATTGAAAATGGCGAGATTTCATTTTTTTAAAAGATTTTATTTATTTATTTATTTATTTATTTGACGGAGAGAAAGAGAGCACAAGTAGGCAGAGAGGCAGGCAAAGAGAGAGAGGGGAAGCAGGATCCCTGCCAAGCAGAGATCCCGATGCACGACTCGATCCCAGAACTCTAAGATGCTGACCTGAGCCGAAGGCAGAGGTCTAACCCATGGAGCCACCCGGGCATCCAAGATTTCATTATTTTTGATGGCTGAGTAATACTCCATTATATATATACACCATGACTTCTTTAACCATTCATCATTTGATGGAAATTTGGGCTCCTTATATAATTTAGCTATTGTTGCTAATTCTGCTATAAATACTGGGGCTCAGGTGCCTCTTTGAATCACTATTTTTGTATCCTTGTATCCTATGCAAAGTCACTATTTTGTATACCTAGTAGTGTGATTGCTGGGTCTTGGGTATCTCTGTTTTTAACTTTCTGAGGAGCCTCCATGCTGTTTTACAGAGAGGCTGCACCAGTTTGCATTCCCACCAACAGTGTAAGAAGGCTCCTTTTTCTCCCCTATTTCCTGAATTGTTAATTTTAGTCATTTTGACAGGTGTGAGGTGGTATCTCACCATGATTTTGACTTGTATCCCTAAATCATTTTTATTATAATTGGTAGAAAATTGTGGTAAAAATGGAGTCTCCCATCAGTAGAACCCTGAATCCAGATTATGGTGCCTGCTCTATTTTTGTGAGTGTTTGATCAGAGATACTGATCTGATGTCTCCTTTTCTTGTAGCATCTTTCACTTTAGTATCAGTGCAATGGTGGCACGTGGAAAGCAGTCGTGAAGTATGCACTCCTCTTCCGTTTTCTGACAGAGAGCATCAGGTTTGGCATAACCCCTCCCTTCAAAGTTTGACAGAGCTCATCTGTGAGCCACTTGGGCCCCAAGCGTTCTGCATGGGGAGGTTTTAAGAACAAGGGCAGTCTCTTTAGTAGATGCAGGACATAACTAGTTTTGGCATGGCTTCTTTCAGAAATTCAGCATAATGCTTAAAATAGCCCTTTAAAACCATTTTAATGTTTGTAGGATATGAAGTGGTAATCTCTCTTTCACTTCCGCCACAACATGGTACTATGTTTTCTCTTCCATTTACTGGGAGCATAGCGAGCAGTGTGGGACTTTACTCACATTTTCAAAGAACCAGTCATGGATTTTATAAACTTTCTCTGTTGGTTATCCATTTCCTATTTCATCGATTTCCACTCTTACTTCTTTTCCTTTACCTAATCTGGGATAAATATGCCCCCTTTTTTTTCTAGTTTCTAACAGTAGGAGATTGTATCATTGATTTGAGGCCCTTCTTTCCTAATATAAGCATCAATAACTATAAATTTCCTTTCAACTGAATTACTGCATCCTACGATCATACACTGATTTTTAACATAATTCAGTTCAAAATATTTTCTATTTTTAAATATGTCTATTCATCCCACAGGTTATTTAGAAGTGTGTATTTAATTTCCAAGTATTTGGGAATTTTTCTTTTATCTGTTTGTGACTGATTTTTAATGTAATGTGATTGTGGTCAGTGAATTCTCTCTTTATGATTTCAAGCTTTCTATATTTCAAAGGAATTATTTTCTGACCTAGTATAAAGTCTACTTTAGTGAACTTTCCATGCATATCTGAGAAAAATGTATTCTTCTGTTTGGGGCTCTATGTTCTGTAAATATTAATTAAGTCAAGCTGGTTGATACTGTTTTCAGGTCTCTTGTTCCCTAAGTAATTTTCCATTTATTTGTTCCACAAATTACTGATCGAAACCCATTGAACGCTCTGATGAGGGGGTGCCTGCCTGGCTCAGTCAGAGGAGCATGCTGCTCTTGATCTCAGGGTCATGAGTTCAAGCCCCACAGCAGGTGTGGAGATTTCTTAAATAAACAAAACTTAAGAAAAAAAAGAAAAAGGAAAAGAAATCTCTGACGATAACTGATTTTTTCCTCTATTTGTCCTTCCACTTCTGTGAGTTTTTACTTCACATACGTTGTATCTCTGCTGTTACATATATTTATGATTTCAAAGTTCTCTTGGTTTATAAATCACTCTACATTGTGAAATGCTCATCCTATCCTTGGAGATATTTCTTGTTCTGGAAGTCATTCACTCTGATCTTAATCATTCCAGGTTTCTTAAGGTTAGGGTTTGCATGACATATCTTTTTATTTTTTAAATTATTTATATATATATATATATATATATATATATATATATATATATATATATTTTACTTTTCTTTTTATATTTTTAAAGATTTTATTCATTTATTTGCCAGAGAGATAGAGTGCAAAAGCAGGGCGAGCAGCAGTAGGCAGAGGGAGAGGGAGAAGCAGGCTCCCCACTGAACAGAGAGCCTGATGCGGGGCTCTGAAGGCAGACATTTAACCAGCTGAGCCACTGCATGCCCCTACATATCTTTTTACTTTTAATGCACATGTGTCTTTATCATGAGAGGTTTTTGGTAAACATCATATAGTTGGATCATTCTTTTTCATGCAGTCTGATAATCTCTGCCTTAAATTTAGATTATTTATAGTTAATACAGTTTTGATATATTTGGGTATACAAGGCTCCCATTGTATTTATTGTCTATATATCCCATATGCTGTTTTCCTTTTCTTTTCTTATTTTTGTGCATTATTTTATAGAAACTATATTTAAGGGTTTTTTTATTATTTGTTTTTTATCTCATTTTACCTGCACTATATTGATTAAAAGCTAAAACTTGGTGTTTTTTTATTTTTAGTCATTGATTTAAGATTTTTTTTACAGATGTTCTTATTTTATATTGAGAGAGAGAGATTGAGAGAGCACATGCAGGGGGAATGGCAGAGGGAGAGAGGACACAGGACCCTGGGATCATGACCTGAGCCAAAGGCAGATGCTTAACCTACTGAGCCACCCAGTTGTCCCTGATTCATCATTTTTTTTTTAAAGCTGCTATTTATTTGCCTGAGAGAGACAAACATAGCAAGAGAGAGCACAAGCAGAAGGAGAGGGAGAAACAGCCCTAACACTGAGCAGGGAGCCCAATGCAGGGCTCAGTCCCAGCACCTAGAGATCATGACATGAGTCAAAGGCAAATGCTTAACTGACTGAGCCACCCAGGTGCCCCAGGATTTTTAAAATGTAGATTTAATTTATATGATAAATTATATGATATACTTCAAGCATAAGTGAAGAAACTATTAGCAATAAATATTGTTCCTCCCTCAAATATTGTGTAACTTTTTACAAATCTTTTACTTCTATATATATTACAAACCCCCAAATACACAGGTTTTTTTTTTTACTGTTATGAGTCAGTTATTTACTTTCAAATAAAATCTGACTGAGAAAAATATTTTTGATTTTTTATATAAAAATGTATTTACATCAATACATATACCTTTGTTTTCTGGTTATTGTACTCTTATTCTTATAAGTACTTCGATATTTCCCTTGAGTATCATTTCCTTTTTTACCCAAAAGCCTTTCTTTAACATTCCCTGAAATATTGGTCTTGTAGGGACAAATTATCTCATCTTTGATTTTGTGGAAAAATACATTATCTTTAATTTTTTGAAAGATATCATCACTCGATATAGAATTCCAACTTGACGTTTTTATTTTTTAACACTTTAAAATTAGTATAAACAAATTTTTATTCCTTGCTTTTTTTTTTGGCTAAGAAATATAAAGTCATTCCTATACCTTTCTCCTTGGATGTAATCAATATACACTTTTGCATATGTGACCTATATATTTTTTTTTCTGGCAGCCTTAATACTGTCTTGTTACCACTGATTTTTAGCAATATGAGTATGTTGTATCTTGTTTTCTTTGTGTTTATCTTACTTGGATTTGTTTGCTTTTTGGATTTGTACATTTAGTGTTTTTCATGGAGTTTGCAAAACTGTTCACCATTATTTCTTCAAAACATCTTTCTGCCCCCTCATCCCACTTCTTTTCATTTTGTACCCAAATTAAATGTATATTAGAGCTTACGATATTGTTCTACTAGCTACGTCATAGGTTTTGTTCTTTTTTAATATTCAGCCATTTTTTCCCCTGATTCTTCACTTTGGCTAAATTTTATTGCTATGATTTGCGTTCACTCATTCTTTCTTCTGTGGCATCTGTTGTGTAATTGGTTTTATTTGGCGTATTTTTCATTTCAAATTACAGTTTTCAACTCTGTAAGTGTCATTAATTATTTTAACTTCCTTTTTTCCCCTCGTTATGTTCATTTTCTAAAAACTCATCTATAGAAGCTATTTTAAAGTATTGTCTGATATTCCATTATCTCCTTTATTTCTGTCTTTGGTTCTATCAACTGATTTTTTTTTTTTAAATCAGGTTATCAGTCACTTTTTGCTAGGGTATTTATTTATTTATTTATGGAACTTTGTGAATTTGTATTGTCTTCCTGAGATTTTGGTTATAAGCTGGTTGAATGCTTAGATTTTATTGTCTTCCTTTGAGGAGTTTTAAAGTTTGTTTTGAGGTTGCTTTCCGATCAGCTCAATTCTTTCAGTATTTATTTTAAAGTTTGTCAGAGAAGGTATAGAATAGACTTTTCTCCAGGCTATTCTGGAATCTGTACTGACTGCCTTTTGTATTCCGCAGAGTTCGGTCTGGTTGGCACAAACTCTAACATCTCCCCACACCCGCTCACCTGTTACTCCAGCTGGACTGTGGCCTCTGGCCATGTCAGCGGGTCAGCCTTCAACCCAACACTCCATGAGAACCCTATATGAGTGGATGGAGTCTTTTCCTTCATAGCTGCGATATTTGCCGTGCAAATTCCCATTTCCACAGCCTCACTGATCTCTTAATTCTGTATCAGCGAGACGGCGAGTCTCTGCTGGGATTCCTCAGTCCTGTAGCAATGCCCAGAAATGTCCTGCAGGCAGAAAGCTGGGACAATTGTTTAACTCACATCATGAATTTCCCTTATCTCAGGAATTACCGTTTAGTTCTGCATGTTGTCCAGTGTCTGAAAACATGTCTTTAATACATTTTGTCCAATTTTCTTACTGTTTCCACAGCACTGTAATTGTCATATAAGTTATTCCTTTATCAGTGGGGCATGTTCAGTTATTTATTAGACTAGCACCATATTATTAATACATTGAGTATGGCTAAGACATTGCATACAATTGCAAATATTTTATTGTTTCCATTTTTTTAGCATACATGGAATTTCTGAATGTCCTTCTTAAAATTCCTGTGTATCACCTTATATCTAGGAACTTTCTCTCCCACTTCAAAGAAATTCATCTCTTTTATATGATGGCATTCAAAGAAAAAGCAACATAACATGGCAAGATTAATTTTGCAGCAAATTGTGGATCCACATCCATTTCACTGGTGGGGAGTTATCAAACTTCCACAGCATGCGTTTCTTAACCCTGTAGATACTGGTTTTCACAGATGAATTGCTATCAAAAACGTTTGTGGTATTTTGGATGCTGGGCACTCAAAGTGCTGTCAACAGGCCAGAAGCATTAACATCAGCCAAGAACTTGTGAAAAATGTAGTCAATGCTCAGGCCACATGTCACACCTCCTGAATCGGAATCTGCATTTTAGCAAGAGCTCCAGGTGTTCTGAGTGCCCACTGCTGTCAGTGTGAACCACAGTCCATGACTCGTAGTTCAGAGTCAGTGTGGGCTTCCCAGCTTGGCTCACCTGACAGAAACACACTTAGATGCTACATTGATAACAATGCCTGGTAGAAGAGCAGTCTGTTTGCTTGAAAGTGCATGTGTGAGCTCTCTGGCCATCCTCAGACCCCTGGACATCACAGAAGCATCCAGACGGGCTCCCATGCAGCAGGACGTATCTGCATTCCTGTCAGCGATCCCAGCTGAGAGTCTGGAACCCTGCTCCTTTAAGTCTGAGGAGGCAGCAACTTGATCTATTTAGGGGCAGTGCTTTTAAAATGAAACTTGACAATGGGCAGACAAGATGGTGGGGGGAAGATGTAGTCCATATACACTATGGAGTATTATGCCTCCATCAGAAAGGATGAATACCAGACTTTTGTATCAATATATACGGGACTGATTATGCTGAGTGAAATAAGTCAAGCAGAGAGGCTTAATTATCATATGGTTTCACTTATTTGTGGAGCATAACAAATAACATAGAGGACATGGGGAGATGGAAAGGAGAAGGGAGTTGAGGGAAATTGGGGGGGGAGGTGAACCATGAGAGATTGTGGACTCTGAAAAACAATCTGAGGATTTTGAAGGGGCAGGGGGTGGGAGGTTGGGGGAGCCAGGTGGTGGGTATTAAGGAGGGCACATATTGCATGGAGCACTGGGTGTGGTGCAAAAATAATGAATTCTGTTATGCTGAAAAGAAATAAAAAAAATGAAATTTGATTTAAATCAGTGGAGTCACTGGGACTTAATACATTTATTGTATGCATTCAACACGATTTGCCAGCTAATGGGACAAATGGTCTACCTCAATATATTTCTTTTTATCCAGTGTTAGCCTGTAGAAAACAGATGTTTTCAGAAGCCATTTCCTTCTGTTCTGGAATTTGATAGCAAAGAAAATATGAAAAGACACAAAACGAGTCATTAAAATACAAAAACAGCGAAGCACCTGTCTTCATGGTCCTTCTACTCCATCCCACTGGTAGGTCTTCATGCAGGTACTCCTTCATCAGACCCCACAGTGCATCATTCTCTTTGGCTCCAGGTGCCTCAGTGGGTCATACATCAGCAAGTGTGAATGAGGCCATGGTATTTTCTCTTGAGGAAGAAAGTAGATAGCTTTAATCATATCTATGGCCCAGGAGTATAGGAGGGACAGGCATCATGCAGCACAGGAAGTAACTACAGAAAATTAACTGTGAACAGTGGGAGATCTCTTGCAGGAATCCTCAGTTCTATGTTTATCTCTATCCACTGAGGGCCAGAACTACCCAGAGTCTGGGGGAAGGAGACAAAGATTGAGATTTTGAGATGGTGACAGCAGGTACGTTGTATAGAATGGGAATTCTGATCTCTAATAGGCACACATTCGTTTAGTAGCAAATAGCAAAAGGAATAACTACTTATGGGATGAAAGTGTACCTTTTAATTCTAGATAGTGCAGTTGAATGTTTTTCGAGCATTTCACATTGACCTTGATAAAAATACATGACAAGTTTTATAGATTTATGGAGAGATCCGTGTGAAATGAAGAAAAACACTAACATACTAAGAATGAATAAAGAGTATCCAAATAGGAGGTGGGCAAAACATTAAAGATTATTCTTTATGTTTGTCTTTTTTTCCCTCCTTTTTGCTCTTTTTTTTTCATGTTTTTCTGAACATTGTCATCTTTGTCTTTGTTAATTTGCTTATTCCTTAAGATTTTATTGAGCACTTACTATTATACACTAGCCCCTGAGAGCACATTACTGAACAATAGGAAATACATTTCCTCCACACTCATAATGTAAAATCTTGTGCAAAATATACAATTAACCATGTAATCACCTTGATGAATGTTCAGGTGCTAAGTGAGTTAAGTGGTTTGCATAGGGCTCTGATGGGTTAAGTAAAGATGGCCAGTCAAAGTTAATTCTTTAGAATGATCAGCAGAGTTGAAAGATCTTTGACTATTCAAGAAAACTAGGTGAAGCAAATGACTAAAATCAGGAATTAAAACAATAAGGAAATATTGTGAACAGTTTCATGTCAACAAATGAGAAGGCTTATTGTTGTGGAGAGATTCCTACACATTACTGAGTCACTCAAGGAGAATTTAATTTTATGAATGGATCTTGACAAGAAAAAAAAATAGTGATTAAAAATCTCCCTCCTACAAAAATCTGAAGCCCAAATGACTTCACTGGAAAATTCTCTCAAATATTTAAAGAAGAAATAATGCCAGTTCTTCCCCAAATTTTTCAGAATGTGTAAGATGAAAGGATACATCCCAGTTCATTCTATGATGCCACCATAATCCTCATACCAAAACTTGACTAAGACATCACAAGAAAGACTACTACAGACCGATATCCTTCATAAACATACTCACCAAAACCTTCACAAAATCCTAGCAAACCAAAATCAATGGCACATAAGAAAGATTATGTACCATAACCAAATGGATTTCTATTTGGAATGCAAGGTTAGTTTAACATCTAGAAATCTGTCAATGTAATATACAATCCTAACAGAGTAAAGTATAAAACAAAGCACACAACCATAGCAATAGTGGAAGAAAAAACATTTGACAGAGGGGTCTGTCTTATAAATGTACTAATTCTGTTGATGAGGGATCACCCCCTCATGACATGATCATCAAAGACCCCACTTCCTGATACCATTGCCATAGGGGTTAGAAATAATGTTGATGGGACATAAACATTCAGACCATAGAGCACTGGGAAAAAACAGTTGCATACTGTTATGGATTGAATTCTGTTCCCCCAAAATTCATATGCTCAAGTCCTTACTGCCAGTGCCTCAGAATGTGACCTTATTTGGAAATCGGATCCTTACAAGGATAGTCAGGTTATAGTGAGGTCATTAGCGTGGGCCCTAATCCAATATGACAAGTGTCCTTATAAAATGGAAATTTAGATGCAGACACACATAAAGGGACAGCAATGTGGATGAACCCAGGGAGAAAGTGGCCATTTACAATTTAGTCAAATTCTGAAACAGATTCTCCTTCACAGCCCTTGGAAAAAAATCCAACCCTGCGGACACCTTGGTATTAGACGTTTAGTCTCCAGAAGTGTGAGACAATAAATTACTGCTGTGGAAGCCACTCATTTTTTGGTGGCACTTTGTTACGGCAGCCCCAGGAGGTTAATATGCATACCATTTGTCAGATAAAAGCTTTGAGTGTAGATGATATGAGCATGCTTACAACTCATTGAAAAGAGGACAAAGAACAAAAATTAAAAGTGGGCAGAAGACTTGGTATGAAAAGGGCTCAACATCATTAGTCACTAAGAAAATTTAAGGTAAAATTAGAGGAAATTAGCACCGTGCACCCATTGGAATAGCTGTGATAAAAATATCAGACAACACCATGCATTGGAGGGAGAAACTGAACGTCTCAAACATCACTGCTGGAACGTGAAGGAAAATGTAGTTCCTCGACAGGATACACACGAGGTTGGCACACATCACAGCGAGTCTACTTCAGGAATCTACTGAACGAAAATGCACATCCACAGGAGACTCATACACAAATGTCAGCGGCATATTCATAGCAGCCCACAAGTGGAAACCATCCGGAGGCCCATCAGCTGGTGAAAGGGTAAGCACACCATATGGTGAAGTACTCCTCAGCACTGAAAAGGATGAAGTACTGATACATAGATGCACCCCAGAAGCATCTTCATAGCTTGGTTTAGACTCATGACCTTGCTTGTGACATTCTCTTCCTGCAGATGTTCTCTGCACAGATCCATATCCTACCCCTACACTCCCAGCTTCACCATGGTGGCCCCCTCAGCTCTGCCCTGAGCTAACATACCTCCCAAGACAATTCCTGCTGGCATGAGGTCCTTCCAGCTCTGGCTGTGGGACGCACTGGTGGCCAATTGTGTCCAATCGGTGCCAACTGTGGTTTTTAGTAAAGGGACGGAAATCTTTGGTCTGCTACACAGAGATGGTAGCATCCCTAATGGGTGACCCAGCAGTGTCTCAGATTCCTGCCTCAGTATCAAATATACCCAAATAAATGTGTAACCTCACTTTTATAACTCACTCCTGCCAGTTCTAGTCTCAGCAGAATACGTCCAGGTTTTAATGAACAGACTTTAATAGCAACTTTTACATTGCTGCGTAGCTCTGAGCAACCGACACTTACGAGCGCTGTTTTCTTCGTCTTATTTTATTATGATAGTCCTGTTGCCAATAAATATGGGAAAGGGCAACATAATTATCACGAGGTTCTTTTCAAACGACACTAAGCTATTAATAAGATGGAAATATGCTTAAATGGTCCAATAAAATACTCAGCCTGGGTTTATGCATTTTATCTATTTGCTACAAGTTACACCACACTATGTTACAGCCTAATGCAAAATGACAGCTGCCTCATTTAGTGATGAGACTTTATCCTTTGCAGTTTTATTTATAGAAACAAGTATTTTGTCAAACTGATATCTGGATTTATCAAATCAATTAAGCAGCATTTGGGGAATACTTACTGGTCTTGTTTTCTCATATTCTATTTACATAAAAATAATAAATCATTTATTAAATATTAGTTGTATATAAAATTATTTTCTCTTTATATTAAAAAACAAAATAAATATATAGGAGCACGCATTGAAGGACCAAAAGTCAATAATAAATCTGGAGGCATCTTTCTCTGCTTCTACTGCTCTGAAAAAAAATAGACCAAGCTGGCTTTCTGCTGATTCTCAATGCTATATTTCAAATTTCCAAATATAAAATTTGAGAGTGTCCAAAGGGTATTTTTCAGTTTTAGCAAAGCAACAGAAGGAATGCAAAGAAAGCATTTCTTCTGCAGAGAAAGGAGCAGCCTTCTGCCATCAAAGCTTCTCCATGCACACCGCACACCTTCCACGAGGACAAGATCGTTAGGATGCATAGGGCACCCACCGCAGGCCCTAGGTGGATGTCTTAATCTCACGTGAGACCGAGAAGTTGGGATGGGCTGCGATGCCCTTTGCCAGGAGCTTGGGGGACCCCATGTCTGAAAGGCATGTCTCCAGCTGGCAAACTTTGCAACCTAACAAGCTATTTTCTCTGGGATCCTAAGTCCACATGTAAGCGAAAAAAATGTGGTGTTCTGAGAAAATGAAGCACCTGGAATGTGCAAAGCACTTGTAAGATTATCTCATGTTGGCATCAAGCACTGAAAATCAAAGTCCTGTATTGACGGGGCACCTGGGTGGCTCAGTCTGTTAATAAGCATCGGCCTTTGGCTCAGGTCATGATCCCGGGGTCCTGGGATTGAGCCCCACATCGGGCTCCCTGTTCAGCGGGGAGTCTGCTTCTCTCTCTGCCCCTCCCCCTGCCTGTGATCTCTCCTTCTCCCTCACACTCTCTCACTCTCTCTTTCTCAAATAAATAAATAAAATCTTTAGATAATAAAGACTGGTTATTAAACACCTGCATGACGGACTAGAGAAGCAAAAACCAGAGCACGTGCCATCTGGTCAGAATGCCTCTTTCCTACCAAAATACATGAAAGAACATTAAAAAATAAACAACTGGTTAATAAATGCATTTTACATAGCAGGGCATTTAAACGTTTGCAGTTACACAGTTTTTGTAGAAAACGCGACATGGATTTCTATGTGCATAAGGTGCCTTCCGCAGAGAGAGGTCAGCTGGGGGAGTTACTCACATGAAACGGCACTTAAGTACCAGGCGCGTCTCCAAGAGCTGCATCCAGGCTCAAAATCAGTAACTTCTCATCCTGAAAACCATTCTTCAAAGCAGGCATCTCATCTCCATTTTACAGATGGGAACAATGGGCTCGAGAGAGTTTAAAATTCTTGACAAGCCACAGGTTCCAGGACCCAGATTAAAACCCAGGTCGACCCGCACATTGACAGCCTTCCCAAGAGTACTGTCTGGCTGGGGAGCGGGGTGGAGAAAGAAGCCAGTTTCCAGACACAACCTCAGCAAGGTCAACAGGGCTAGGTCATGTGGACCGTACACTCTGGATGTGATGTGGTGAGAAGTGCACATTACTTCTTCAGACTTCCCCAAAACCATAACCCTGATCTCATCATGACAAAAGCATCCGATAAACTGCAATTTTGGGCCGTTCTGCAAAATACTCCGCTGGTACTCTTCAAATCTGTGAAGGTCATCAGAAATGGGAATGTCTGAGAAATTTGTGCCACCAAAAGGAACCAAAAGCTGCTCACAACCAAATGAGATGTGATTTTCCTAAAATAGGAAAAAGAGCATCAGACAATACTAGGGAAATATGAAAAGGTTATGAAGTCTGGTTAGAAGTCACGTGTCACTATTGGCTTGTTACCTGTGCCAAGGGCAGCCTACTCAGGTAAGGTGTTAATAGTAAGAGACAACTGAGTGTGGGGCATGAGGGAGATCTATCTTCATTATTTCCAGAGAATTCTAAAACTGTTCTAAAATTAAAAAGTTTTATTAAAACAAAAACTGGCCTCTAGTAGAAACACTTCTATTGTATCACAAATTGGAGTTTCACTATAGCTGAGAAATCTACAGTCTTTGTGGAAAATGAAACAAAAGCAGAGACAGTTAATCAACTTCTGCATAAAGACCCGAAGGCCAGGAACAGAGCAGGAGCAGAACCCACACTGGCAAGAGGACGGGGGCCATTTTGTGCCATGCACCTTGCTCCGTGGCCCGTGTGGCAGGACAGGACAGCATCAGAAATCCTTTGGCATCCGCACTGTTGTCTCTTCCATGCCAGGCAGAGGAGCTGGCCCATCACAAATGATTGAACCAAGAAAATGATGGGGGTGCCTGGATGGCTCGGTCACTTAAGCAACTGATTCTTGACTTTGGCTCAGGTCATGATCTCAGAGTCATTAGATCGGGCCCCAAGTTGGGTTCCACCATGTTCAGTCCAGAGTCTGCTTGATCACTCTCTCTCCTGCTCACTTTACCCCTACCCACTGTGTGTGATCTCTTTCTCAAATAAATAAATAAATAAATAAATCTTTAAAAAAACATGCAAACAAGAAAATGATGAATGAATAAATGAATGAACAAAAATAACATCAGTTCAACTAAGTGATTAAAACAGAATGAAACAACCATGACCAAGGGAAAAATAATCTATCCCATGAAAAGAAATCGAAGATGTTACTTAAGATAATGTTGAGAAAAACACCCATCGGATTGATCTTTTTCTCTCTTCAGCCCCAGGTTTGGACATTGTAGGGATGTGGGCTGTTTTCCCGATGCACCAACAACTGTTTCCTTAATGATCTCTGGCTCAGGGATGCATCAGACCTCCACCGTCGGTATCACCATGCTTGCCCTCCTGGCCAGAAGGAAATTTCCTTTCAGAATACACTGGAATAAGAGTCTTTTTTCTTGAGAATAATGTGAGGTAAAAATGTAAAAAAAGTACTGTTTTGAAAGCAAGAAGATGCATGGGGGAGAGGAAATGACTGGAGATGCCAGCATTATTTTCAGGTAAGTGGACAGAAAAGCATTTTTGTTGTGCAATTCTCTTTCTGTACAACATTTTTCTTCTGCTTGGAATTGGCTGTCTATTACATATAAGTAAACAGAAGTGTCTACAATATGCCGGAGCTATTTCCTGCTGAACAAAACAGTGCTCATTTTTTATATAAATGTTGGACTTCATTTTCATGCTCTCTAAATTATAGTCTGCTGCAAAACTGCACACCAAGACATTTTCTCTGAAGAAGACCCATAATACATCCAAAGTCACAAGACAGTGAAAATACTGATTCTTCAATAATTCAGACGCCTGCACTGATTTAAAATAAAAATTGGGGACAATAATAGAGAAGCACAACTTCACGGATTGTGTCTAATACAGCTAATAGAGTATCATCTATTTTCCTTGATATGTCATCGTATAAAGAATCTTCCATTTGTTTATTAGTTTTAGTTACAGTGCAGACATGTCTAAAAATGCACTTTGTAGCATCTCCTTACTGCGAACTCTGAACCAGATTCTCTGACCCACGTTTGTGTAGGTGGGAGGCGGCCTGACCTGCAAATACTGTGCCCAACTGAAGGGCTAGAGGAAAACCCTTGGCTTCTCCTGTGAGCTCGCCCAGCTCTGCAGTGAGACCCTGAGAAGACCCATCCTGTTCTCCAGCAGAAATGCTCTCGCCAGGGAATTTTAGGCTCTCATTCTTCTATTTTCTTTTTATAAATTATCAAGGTGAACACATTCTAAGCACACATAAACAGACCTGGGTAATAATGGAAGTGTGAGGAGCCTCCACAGGCACACTCAGAGAAAGGGTTAACTAAAAATGTTTCTAGATGCCTTCCATGCTTATATTCAGAATATAAAAACATTGATAAAATACCAGCATGCGTCCATAGTCTACAGCTTCCGCAAACACCTCACCCCAAAACGGGGTCTTACAACAACAGAAACATACTCTTTTACAGATCTGGAGACCAGGAGTCTGGACTCAAAATGTCCGTGTGTCCTGCTCTCTCCGCAGACCCCAGGGGCTGTCCTTCCTTCCTCTTCCAGCTTCCGGTGACACCAGCTCTACCTGGGCTTGTGGCCCCACCACCCCCTTTCTGCACTGTCTCTGTGGGGCTCAGATCTCTCTGTGCCTTTGTCTTATAAGGACTAGTCTCTACACTTAGGGGGCACCCCAAGTCCAGGTGGTCTCATCTCAAGATCCTTCAGTGAGTAACACCTACAAAGACTCAGTGTTCTAGTAAGGTCACACTCGCAGCTTCTGGGGATTAGGACAGGGACATGTCTTTTTGGGAAGGACGCTTCACCTGCCCGTAGGGTGTATGTGGGAATATATGCGTGCACGCCCATGCACGCCCGCACGCCCATGCACGCCCGCACGCCCATGCACGCCCGCACGCCCACGTCCCCAAATACAAATAGCTTCAGTGAAGTTCCAGCAGGAAACAAGCAGAACCCTGCAATGGGGATACTCTGAGGAGGACTTAACGAAGGGTCTATCCACAAAGGTCTGGGTGGGAAATAAATCCAGAAGGGTTCGAGAGGCCCCCGCAAGGGCAGGGGAGGGCTCAGAGCAGGCGGCGCTGTCCCAGGGAGGGTCCCTCAGTCCTGGCAGAAGTAGCTCCCTGACCCCCGTGCTCCGGTCCTCTCCCCTCCAGCGGGACCCCCTCCCCTCCACTGGCCAGGCCCACCGGCAGCGGGCGGAGGGCGCCCCTGGGGGGCCCCTCCACGGAGGCAGGGGCTGGAGAAAGGGAGCCGGCGGGCCGGGAAGCACCGCACAGCGCTTCTGGCGCCCGCGGGGCTCCCCGGCGCGGGACCCGCACGCGCCTGCTCGGTCTTTCTTCCCGCGAACCCGACGCCCCTAGGATCGCCCACGCGCACGTCCGCGTCCTCACTGGCGCGGGGGCCGCCGCGGTTCTCTGCCCTTGGGGAGCTACAGGGTGGATTCCGGGGCCCCCGCGCTCCCGCTGTCTCCCGCCGCGGGCCTCAGCGGAGCGAATTCCCAGGAGACGTTCTAAGACGCCGTCTTCTCGGTGAGAGGCTCTTGGTGTGGGTCCCAGGGCAGCTGTTTCCAAACCGAGTTCACAGACCCGAGGGTCCCTACAGCTGCCTGGGGCACAGGAAAGTGCTTCTTCCCCAGCACACTCCGAGCGCTGGAACCAGGGCGCTTTACGACGTTACTTACCGTGAACGAGGCCACTCACTAACCTCTAGTTCAGCAGATTCTTTCCTCTGCAGCCCCTATTTCCTTCCTGGGGGATGTGCTATCACGTGGGGACGGGGCCGTGCAGAGAAAAGAGAGTCCGAGGGTCTGTGCGCCCGGGCTCGTGCCTCAGCCGGAACCGCCGCGCGCCCTGTGGACGTGAAGTCGCCTTTCCGCCCTGCGCTTCCCTGTCCTATACACAAAGTGGGAAACAGAAAATCTGCCTCAACGTACCTTATCAGGTGGCAGAAAACATACAAGTATGGATTTGAAAACAACACAAAGATATTCTCTGTGAGCATGCAAAATACTCACTATTCTGATGATCTCCAAAATACAGCGTCAGCTCTCCTTGCTGGAAAAAATGATTGCCCTCAGGGGAGTTGCCATTCATTTCTTCCTGATAATTATTGAATCCACTGTATTTCTTTATATTAAATTCTTGGTTTAAAAATTGAATTGCGACCTAAAAATTCTCACAATTATTGATAATCCCAGGCAAAAAATTATGAATATATAACTGTTATGTTCTTAAATGAAATGCATTTTCCCCAAGGTATAATTTTTTTTACATTTATTTAATTACATAAGGCTCATCAAAAGCATATTTAAATTCACACTAGAAATAAAAAGCTCACACTATGGCTCTCATCCAGCCCAATAAAACCAAATTTTCTTTCATCCACAGCTATGAATCTAGAGAGGAGCCTTCAAGTCTTAGGGACTTCATCTGTAAAATGGCCTAATGATGATTAGCCTACTACCCTGTATCCCTATCCTAGAACATTCGGGGGAGGGGATCACAGTACTAATTTACTGTCAGGATTCAATAAAAACATGCAGTCTAGCGTACGACCTTTGCCCTTCCCTGTCCTGCAGAGAATAAGAACTGGAAAAGTGCTCAGAGATTAGATAGAGCATGAGCTGGAGGAGAGTTTACTAGGACATCCCAGGAACAACAGGGAGCCCCACTGCTTCACTCCAGGCCTGCCCTGCCTGCTTGGGGCCTGGTTTTCCTCTGCGCTTCCTGTCTTGCACAAGTTCTGTCAGGAGAGATGGCACCAGCAAGACATAGGTTGGCAAGGTGGGAGGCTAATTACTTCTTCTAGAGCCCCTGCAATGGGAGATCAAGGAACACAAGGGCTTGAGCTTTTTGTTATTAAAGTTATTTAAAGCTACTATCTTGGGACGCCTGGGTGGCTCAGTTGGTTAAAGCTACTATCTTATCCAAAAGGCATTTACTATGTTTCAAATGACCAAATATTTTAAATGACTCAGAATTTGTTTAAAAGTTTGGAACTTTTAGGGGTGCCTGGCTAGCTGAGTCGGCGGACCATGCAACGTTTGACCTGGGGATTGTGAGTATGATCCCCACATTGAGTGTAGAGATTATTTAAAAATAAAATCTTGGGGCGCCTGGGTGGCTTAGTGGGTTAAAGCCTCTGCCTTTGGCTCAGGTCATGATCCCAGAGTCCTGGGATCGAGCCCCGCATGGGGCTCTCTGCTTAGCAGGGAGCCTGCTTCCTCCTCTCTCTCTGCCTGCCTCTCTGCCTACTTGTGATCTCCACCTGTCAAATAAATAAATAAAATCTTTAAAAAAATAAAAAATAAAAAAAAATAAATTACCTCCCCCCAATTTAGTATTAAAAAAAAAAAAATAAAATCTTAAAAAAAAAAGGTTAGAATTTTTAGCCCCTGAATTTTGGATTATAGATTTCATGTTGACTTTTCCCTAAAATTAACTGTGGGGATAGCATTCTATTATGTAAACAAAGATTGAGGATAATATTATGATTAACCATAAATCACAAATAGAAGTTAAAATACATCATCACAATGAAAATCAGGTCTCATAAATATATTGTTTAAAAAAAGTGACAGGTGTGTCTACTATATTCTGTTCTGGCTTCTTTGAGTTCTGCTAGTAAAAGACAATGATTTATTATTCCTTACATGTTTGGTTAAATCACTATATATTATAGTCAGTATATTCTGTCACCAAACATAGTACATTTTATTTGTTTTTTTTTTTTTTAATTTATTTATTTGACAGAGACAGAGAGATCACAAGTAGGCAGAGAGGCAGGGAGAGGGAGAAGCAGGCTCCCCGCCGAGCAAGGAGCCCGATGCAGGGCTGATCATGACCTGAGCCGAAGGCAGAGACTTTAACCCACTGAGCCTCCCAGGCACCCCCAACCATAATACATTTTAAATAGATGTAATTCTGTAGAGGAGGCCAAAATTGGGCCTTCCTGGTATTATAAATTATTTTTTCTATATAGAGAATATGCTTAACTTTTTGCTTCAAGCTACTAAATATTTATTTATTTAGTTAGTTAGTTAGTTGCTTTTATTTGCCCTAAAATTTGCTTGAATCACTGTCATGAATAAACAGATCTCATTCCGTTGATTCATACTGTCACCTATTTCCTGAGAATTCGAATGTATCAAATACACTCAATGTTAAATGAATGAATTGAGTTTCATTTTGTCCAATTCCTACACCAAAATCAGGACTCTAAACTGACTGGGAGTCATCTTCAGTTCTGATCTGACAAGGTGCATACAAAAACCTTCTTTGAAAAAGGACATTTCTGCCGGTAGGAGATGGGGAGAACTCTCCTCATCATGCTGGAGAAAGAATATTGAGGATCCTCCTCTCCTTTCCATCCAGGAAGAGGAGGGTTTGGAGGCAGGAGATGAAGCTCCAGCTCCAGCCCCTCCTCTGGCCTCCCACCTCACTTGTGGGTTCCCCACAGCATGTTTGTGACAGTGTGTCATCCCACTAACAATGTTGACTGAGGCACTGAGTATGATGCCTCCATCAGAAAGGATGAACACCCAGACTTTTGTAGCAACATGGACGAGACTGAAGGAGATTATGCTGAGTGAAATAAGTCAAGCAGAGAGAGTCAATTATCATGTGGTTTCACTTATTTGCGGAGCATAACAAATAACACGGAGGACATGGGGAGATGGAGAGGAGAAGGGAGTTGAGGGAAATTGGAAGGGGAGGTGAACCATGAGAGACTATGGTCTCTGAAAAACAACCTGAGGGTTTTGAAGGAGAGGGGGTGGGATGTTGGGTAAGCCTAGTGGTGGGTATTGTGGAGGGCACGTATTGCATAGAGTACTGGGTGTGGTGCATAAACAATGAATTCTGTTACACTGAAAAGAAATTAAAAAAAAAAAAAAAAGAAACCACCAAAATGAATTGTGAGGTAGGCATCAATGGAAATTTTGAAATTTTAAAGGAAAATGGTTGAGGGTAGATCCTGGAACACCCAGAGAACATATAGAAAGTTCGGAAGCAGGGTGTCTCATTGATGAGAATTGACAATCTGACCTTTCAGAGCTAGCGTAGGGTTATCTCACTCGCCTCACACCTAATGAGACGGCATTGGCATTGCCACTGGGAGAGGTTGAAATGTACGCTGCTGACCTCATGGAACACCATGGACTGTCCCCAGTCATTCCTGGAGACTTCACTGGGAGAGATCTTTGGAGATCTTGTCGCTGTAAGGAAGGCCCATGTGCTGTGTTGGGTGCCACACAGCAGGTCTTTGTTGAAGGGAGAAGAAGCGTGTTTCTCATGGGTCACAGGTGAGCCCTGCAGACATTGTCTTAGGCCTTTCCTGTACTTGCCCCGAGTGTAGAAGGCCCTCGGCAAAGGAGAATCGAAAGATAGGGGCTGGAGCAAGCGTCAGGAGAACAGGAGTAAAGGACTTTGATTCTGACAAAGTAAAGGGGGATTCTCAAGAAGCCCCCCAAGTTCACCAGAGTTTTTAACCAAATGGTCAAAATTTCTCTCTCCTTACAGCTGCTCCCCACGCTCCCCAGCTGTCAGGAGAGGTGGGAGAGGAGGCAAGCAGGGTCAGAGGTGAGTGAGCAGGACGCTTCCAGTCCCAGAGGAGGGGCTCTGACCACAGCAGGAGCTTAGGGACACTGACCAGCCCACGGAGATGGGCTTCCGCGCTTCTGAATCAGGACTATGTTGTGTCTTAAAATGACTAACCCTTTTGAATTGCCTAAGAATGATTAGGAAATTTGGAGACCTGCCACAATTCTCGTTCAGGACAAGGTAGGAACTTCCTCCACTGGATATAGTTCAAGGTGATTATAGGAACCAAGAAGCAACGGTCTCCTGAGTAGACCCCGCCGGTTCAACCCTCTCATTACAGAGTGTGGCCACCAGTTGACTTCCTGTGTTGTATAAAATATTTGAATTTTTTTGTGGCAGAGACTCTGCCCTTTCATCTTAGCCTTGCTTCACACATGGCAAATAAGTTACTGAGTAAATATATTTGCCTTTGTTGGATGAATGACATGAGGCTAAAAATTCGACTGCATTCAGGTGTGTGTGTAAACATGCCATTGCTTCATCATGAGGGCTCACTTTTGGCAATAGTATGAAGCTTTTTTTCTCCCTTTCTCTGTGACTCCTCATTCACTTCTACGTCATGAAGTAGAGGGCACCTGTTTGTGTTCTGAGGGTAGAATGGAAAGCAAGAAAAGGTATGAATCATCAAACACAGGCAAGGAAAGAGCAGAAAAGCAATGTCAGCCACAGGATTTTCACACCCTGGAAGAGACGTCTCTCACGGGTTTTCCTCCCTGAGTGCATGGGTGAGATGGACAGAACAGAAGGAACTCACATGGTTCAGAAAGAAGCAGCAGCAGCTGGGGGGCGGGGGGAGGGGGAGGAAAAAATTCAGGACTGCGGCTCTAAGAAAACATGGGCTTGAGAAACAAGGCAGGGTCCTCTCAGGAACTCTGGGAGTTGTCAAGGGGGTCACTAGTCTCAGCCATCAGTCTGGAGGACCGGCCAGATCTCACCAGACTGGAGCCCATAGGCCTTGTGGAGGGCAGGCCAGGCCAGATATTGCATGATTCTGGTGACACAGGGTTGATCATTAGGTAGTCTGACTGACTATGGGAGGATAGTGGGGTCATCCAAGGGCCTATAAGTGCCTCTGCCCTAACTTTTAAGGATTCTTGCCATTTTTAGGACAAGGATTTCTGCTAGGTGGGCCTTTATGGGCTCCAGGTGATGCTGGGTCTAAGTGAAGCTGCCCGTGCGGCTGCTGTCCGCCGGACCACCGGGGGCAGGGCTAGGACCCGGACACGTGAGCAGCACGTGTCCACCAGTGAGCCGAACGCCTGACTTACCTCAGCGTCTGTAGAACGTTCCTGTGAACCGCATGGCGTGGGCTCCCACATCAGGGTAAGGCTGGACACTTAGGTCGAAGCTAAAAGTTAACCTAGTCTATGTTACTGTGTAAGTTTTGAGGGAATTTTCATTAAACTTTTCTAAATATCATAACATTTTAACGTAAAAGATTACTTCCTTAGAGCACAGGCATTTTCCTCTCCTCCCCACCCCCCACACACTCATGGATTTCACATCTTTACAATAAAGTCCCACAGACTATATTGGATTAACCAATGTTATAATTTAGAACCAATTTTCCAAATGTCATGAGGTTTGTGGTTACAGGCCACAATGACAGGAGAACAACCAAATGAAAACCTGGACAGTTGGCCTCGGGCCCTTGTTTCCAGGGCTGTCAAGAGCACTTTCCCTTTCTTTCCTTCTTTCTTTCTTTCTTCCTTCCTTCCTTCCTTCCTTCCTTCCTTCCTTTCCTTCCTTCCTTCCTTCTTTCTTTCCTTCCTTCCCTTCCCTTCCCTTCCCTTCCTTTCCTTTCCCTTCCTTTCTTCTTTCTTTCTAATGTGATCTAATTCAATGCCTCTTCCCAAAGTTACCTGCTGTTGACTCACTTTATATTTTAAACACAATGCACCCCAAATAACCATGCTTTAGTGTTGGCATTTCAACCAATGCCATACACTGATGCAGCTATGGTTACTAGGGGCCATTATGGATTATTGGACCAAGGACAGAGTTGAAGGGATAGATGAGGGATGTGAATAAATCATTTTGAGGGGAGGGGAGATAGAGTCAGATGTATTCCCCACCAGGAAAATGGCCCATTCACCCCAAGCAACTGTCTATAAACTGCATGATTTACTCTGTTAAGGATAGAAAAAACACATCAACCATGGGAAACAATCCTACTGGTTTTATAAGGCCTACACACACTTTGGCATTGACCATGGGGGGAAATTCCGTTTTAAATTTCAGGCGCATCTGCCTCAAGCTCCTGTGAGCATGTCTTCATGAGCATCACATGGACTTATTTCATAATGAGCACAAGCCTGGTCTTCGGTGCAGTGTTCGCTGGGTTAAAGTTTGCCTATGCATCTTACCATCTCAGGATGGTTTTAGGTGATCTGGACTCAACTGTTTCTCCTTTCGCTTTGCTTTTCAGACAGAGTCAAGAGAGAGCTCTAGGCCTTGGGACAGAGAATAAACTTGGGTGATGTTTCAAGTGTCCTTGAGCCACCGAGATTCTTACTCCTGTTTTCCTGCAGAGCTGGTTGAATGGTAATACTTCCGTTGGTCAGATGCCCAGGAATATCAAAAAATGGATAAACTTGCCGGGGCCCTCATGAACAAGGCCTCTTTTAAAATAATTTATAACTGTTATGAACTTGTAAATTATTCATCTTTCGATTAATATGCTAATTAAGGATTTTCTGCTAAAAAGGTATAAATATCTTTCTTGCCTAAAGTAATTAGAATAAGTAATTACTTAAACATGATGATTCTGATGTTTAATTACTACTAGAGAAAAAAGGAGAAGATACAAAAATATACTTGACATAGTTTCATCTGTTGAACCAAATGACAACATTTTATGTTGTTTACATAAATACATGCATACCCTTCCTTTCCTCTAGCAGACATCATCCCAGTGTCCATTTCATTGATGATCTAGAATAGTAGTTTTGCTCTCCTTAGGCCTTTTTAAAAGAAAGTATGAAAGAGTGAAGAAAAAAAAGAAAGAAAGGGAGGAAGGAAGGAAAAAGGAAGGTAGGAAGGAAGAAAGGAAAGAAGGAAGGGGGGAGGAAATGTGAGTACTTACAATGTAACTGTGTGTACTAACACTTACTCAATAACCATTTTCTGAGTTTACCAAGTGTGATTCAAAGTGCTGTTGATTCCAAGTTGAATAAAGCTCCAGAGTAGCCTATATGATTTGCAAACTGTTCTGAAGCATAACAGTGACTGCTAGAGTCTAGAACCTTGCCCATCCCTTTAGATAATCATTTCAAAACTTCAGATCATGTGTATTCAAAACAAAAAAAAAAATCTTTGGTTCATATCCTGTAATACAGGTATACTTATGCTTAAAATAAATATGTGTACCATTATTATAAACTAATATTTTAAAATTAATTTTTAAGGATTTAAGCCTTGATATTTCCAAATTGGCAATTTGATGGAAACATAGTAAAATTTCAAGGCCCATGTCTTTATGTTTAATATCATTCAGCCTGTGGATCTGAATCACTTAGTGTTTCATTTTCATTTGACTTAGACCCTACAGAATGGCTTCATTTCTAGGTTTGCTTACCCATTCACCCATCCATCAATACAATGCATGCATAAGTCTTTGCAAGCTAAACATACAAGCACAAGGTATCCATTTAGATGGAGGTATAAAATGAATAATTGGCTATAAATCTAGAATTAAAAGTTGCATTGATAACTGTGGTTTGTGGGTTGTAGAGTGTGACCACAACTGGACCCGAATGGGATATGGAAATGAAGTGGAGTTCTGCATGTTCTTCTTGAGGACATGGTAGTATCATCTTTAATCCCTGGGTCCTTGTAAAAATTTTAAACCACTTGTGCCTTTCTCTCTGTGTTGCTTAATAAACACAAAATAATATAATCTGTAAATCCCATTAATGGAGCACTCTTTAATTTGTATCAGTAGGATAGCAGGCAGTCTTTCCATCCTGTGTGTCAGGGAACCCCATCCTTTCCTAGGCACCACTCAAGTGTCAAATACGATACTTGGTTCTGGATGAAAGCACCAGTCTCGGGAGTAAATCAAGTTCTAGTGACTGATAAGTTTTTTTTTTTAAATATTAGCTAAAAAAAATAATAGAATTGCAAAGTTAATATCTCCTTCCTATAACATAGTAGGTCTCCCTGCATGTCTTAGAAGTGGGCATATGTGCATTTATGGACAAAACTTTCAAGCTCAACAAATATGCTAATTTCTTCCATTAAGATGCTTTTGGTCCTGCCAGCCTGAAATTATCACTTCCTCTAGAGCCTCATGATCTTTCACTCAATCTCATTCATGACACCATGTTATTATTACGTGGTAGTAGCTGATACGTAGCTGCTAATCCTAAGTAGTCGATCCATATCCTCTGTGATCTGGTGACTGGTAAGGGCACGAATTTCTCCTATTCGTGTAAGTGCTACAACACCCAACTGCAAACCATAAGCCAGAAAAGTTCTTAGCAAACGCCACTGAAAGAGTGACTGCATCTTCCAGGGACTCTGACGGCATCCTAAGACAGGAAGTTTCAGATGCCCTGTTTCAGGGTGTGACTAAGACAAGGCCCCAAAAGGGTGAATCGTGGCTTTCAGTGCCGAGGAAACCCTAAGCCTGGATTCACAAGTTTTATCCAGAAATTCTGAGTAGCACTTGGTTGATGTAGATAATTCGTTCTCATGCATCTTTTTGGCTTACCGATAGAAGCATCCTCCTATTAAAGTGGGGAGTTCTGAACGTTATTTGGAGGCAGAGGAGGTAATCCTTCTGGATCAAGATAGGAAAATAGGACTGAGTGCCGTGAATACACTCTGTCTCATTGTGTATTTAACTTTAGAAGAGCACACAGTGGACTTGGAAACCCAACCCACACAAATTCCATCCCCGACTTGCCATCGCTGACTGTGTGGCATTCATTAAATCACTCTCTCTGTCTTGGCCTCAGTTTCCTCCTCTATGAAAGGGGACCAGACATGTCATGACCAACAGGTGTGGTTGTAAGTGTTGTCTGGAATGATGAGTTCAAGGATCTGGTACATCATGGCTGCTTATCATTGCTGGTCTTTCTGACTGTCAAGTCTTCAAATTCTCACGTAGAATCAAACACAAAAAATCTTGGAATTAGAACTTTAAGCAAGGACCAGACAATCTATTACCAAAATTATTGCATTAAGAAAAAAAATCATTTTTAAAGACTTATTTATTTGGGGGAGAGAATGGGAGCTGGGAGAGAGGCAGAGGGGAAGGGAGAGAGAGAATCTCCAGCAGACTCCCCGCTGAGTGTGGCTCAACCTCACGACCCCAAGATCATGACCTGAGCCTACATCAAGAGTCAAATGCTCAACTGAGCCATCCAGGCATCCCAAAGGGAAAAATCATTTTTTAAACAACATTGGCAAGTTAGCCTAAGAAAATGATTCAGGAGTTCTGTGCATCCAGTTTTCCTACCAATGGAAAAAAAAAACAACCTCATAAATTGCAGAGGGAGAAAATCCCCAAGGCCGTTGCTAGGGAAAGATACAGAAGAAAAGCAGACAAGTGGCATGCACTTAGAAAGATATTTTCTTGAGACTTGTTGCCTCCCATAATGTTGGTAAAATATTATTGTAAGACTCTTGTGAATTTCTATACTTTTAAAAGCAAAGCTTGTCAAGTGCTTCGTGACCTGAAATAGAAAGATCAGCAGCTCAAGAATCAGGCACAGTCTCCGCACATAAGGGGGTTCGGGCACGGCACAGAGTTTACCCACCAAGCCATCGTGGTGACGGCAATACGGAGTATCTGAGTTTTCACAACTTCTCGCCTGTGTTGCACTGACCTCATTTACTCAAGGATGGGCCTTGTCTATTGAGCAGATGCTCTCCCAAATTTGAATTTCAAAGGGAAAACAATGTTTGTAAAGGATTACATGAAAAATTCGGATGGAGAAAATTAGTTGCTCTAATACATATTTACTCGTGAAAAGGGGGAATGGGACATGAAACAGGCACTTCTCATTTAATTTGGTCCATTAGCTGTATCCTTGGTTCTCAAAGTGTGGTCTGTGGACCATTAGCATCAGCATCCCCTGAGAGTTTGTGAGAGACACAAACACTCAGACCCCACCTAACACCGGTAGGATCAGAAGACCGCAGGGCCGGCGTCCAGCAATCTGCTGTCCCCAGCCCTCCGGGTGATTCTGAGGCTGGAGGCCTGGAGGCCATGTCGCTTTCACAGTACACAGTTGCAGGCTTTTGGGGGGGGGGAGTGATACCTGCAGACCAACACTCCACTTGTGACCGTGTCCCTAACACTCTGCCTTGCTGCATGCTTTTAATGTTCAGTATATATTTCCAGGTGGATAGATAGACATAATGTAGATACAGGGATGAGATCCAGAGAGATCCAGATCTGTATCCTGGCTTCAATTTAGTCACCTGTCTTAGAAAACAGCCACGGTGCAAACAGGCTTGGATGTGAGCAGAGTCTGATCCTAGCCAAGGCTGCTTCCTTTCTCCTCCTCTCTGCCTTGCCCTCCCCCCACCTCCCTCACTCTGTGTTTAGACTCTTGACAGTGGTGGATGGACAGTAAAGCTAAGTCAGTAGAGGAGAGAACTTAATTTTGTTCCCAGACTCCAGGCTGCTTAATCTTTATAATGACTGAAATGTTTCTACAACATTAAAGGACTGAATTCTCTAAGTAACTTTTTCTAAAAACAAACAAAAACATATATTTACACTGCTATTCACAACTGTGATTGCATTAAAAATATTAGTCTGCACCCTAAAACACTCGTCTATGCAAAACCCCACTGCTCTCAAAATTTTTAAAAAATGGAAATATTTTTTCTTCTCCACGCTCAAGGAATCAAGTAGAAAAACTTAATTATTTCTTTCATTTCCTGATAGATGCGTAATGTGTTGCATGTAATGGACGCTCACTCAATTTTTTAATCAGATGATTGAATAACCGAACAGGGAGAAAAGCCCTGTGTTTGTTTTGTGTTCCGTCTCAGTGTCTCAACACACACCCACTCAGAGCTCATCACATCACCACCTAAGAGAGAAGATGTTATCTGATTCAACGACTTTCTATTGAGCATCTACTATGTACTCAGCATTGACTTCTAAATGAATGAATGTCAGCATATGGTGAAAAATGTGACAAAACCACTGTTTTCAAGGCACTGATGGTGGCATGATTTATTTTTTCTGGAGGATCAAGACATCCTTCCACCTGCAAATGAAATGGAAGCGTGGTTTCGAAGGGCGTGTGTGCATGGAGAAGGGCACAGGGTAGAGGCATTCCCAGGAGCTCAGAAGGGCACAGGTGCAGCTCGGAAGCAAGCTAAAGCAGGTGTCTTACTCGTATCCTGCCATGCTTATTGGATGAACAGTGGTGGCCCCGTTTCTGGAATCAAAGGTGACAGGTAGCGTTTTTATCACATTTCCACAGAGAGTGCCACACAGGTCCAAGATTGTGTTCTTCCTGACCAGTCTTCCGAATGTTTCCTCAGATGCTGCATTCAGATCCCCTCCCAGAAGCCAATTCCTGTGTGATCTAATCAAGTCCTTCTGCGTGCGCACACCACTCTCTAAACAAACTGAGTTCTGTCCAGTCATGAGCTGCCTGATGTTCTCTCCCTTTCAGCGCTGTGTGGTCTTTTCTGTGATTGCGTTAAACACACTGGTCTAGAACAACTTCCACTGCACTTGCTACCATAGTTTAAGGAGTGAGCTTCTCGTGTCTGTGCCCAGATCTGCAAGTTTTTTGTTTTGTTTTGTTTTGTTTAAGATTTTATTTATTTATTTGACAGACAGAGATCACAAGTAAGCAGAGAGGCAGGCAGAGGGAGAGAGAGAGAGAGAGGAGGAAGCAGGCTCCCCGCCGCGCAGATTGCCCAATGCAGGGCTCAATCCCAGGACCCTGAGATCATGACCTGAGCCGAAGGCAGAGGCTTTAACCCACTCAGCCACCCAGGCGCCCCAGACCTGCAAGGTTTCATCTCAGAATCAAGGTAGGATTATTAGATCGTAAGGATGCCTGGTTTGGGGAGGAAACGAGCAGAGATACAAGTCAGCAAGACCTGAAGACCGCAATTCACCGGGGACTGTCTGATGGACATGGAGCGTCACCGGAAGAACTGCCTGAAATCGTGGCGATGAAATGTTCTTGTACGGACACATCCTCTCATGACGAGCATGCATTCAGACCGGGGTAAAGGGGAAAACTTATTTCATTGGCATGTTGTTGGAGACAGTTGACCTGCACTGGTTTCATTACCCCTAGAGTTTGGGGAGCTGTCTTACAGTGCTCCCCGGAAAGATTACGCAATGCAGAATGTCTTTCTCAGGAAGAACTGTGCTCAAGCCAGTTTCTGTGCCATGATGTTGTATAGACAGATTCATCTGTGGATTGAATGACATCCCAGTGATAATAACATGTAGCGAGTGGCTAAGACTTATACTCTTTATGAAGCACTTCCTTTGCCCCCTACAATATACCAAGTAGACACCTGTATCTCATTTATGCGATGCCCTCTGAGGTACAGACTGTTTTTCCTATTTTTGTGGGAATGTAGAGAACACAGGGGTCATTTTACTTTGGGAAATCCAGGCTAACAAGTGGAAGAGCCATGACTCACCCAGCGGTGTGAGAACTCCTTCCTCTTCTGCCCAGCCCCTCTCCCCAGGGTGTTCTCTGTCTACGTGGCCAGAGGCCCCGCTGTGTGTCTCCACCACCTCCGTCCTCACCCCTAGACCTACCCTTGTGCACCAGTCTTGGTGCCTGTGTCCCCTCAGCACTCTGAGCCCGTTTCTCATTGTAAAACATGGGACCATAATTCTTAGTACGCAGGCTCATTTTGAAGGTTAAATGCGTTCCCTGCTGGAGAGAGCCCAGTGCCTGTAGCCGTGATTTCTCCTCCGTTTTGTGATGCGCTTCTCTGTTATCAGAATCCCCTCCAAGGAATGTCTCTCCCTGTGTTGTTGTTGCTCTTTTCAATTCTGTTGCGTAGCTGCTTAGGCTTACCGGGGGACCACCACCTTCTAGGGAACATCCTAGGTTCCGGCTATAGAAAGATAAATGGGGAGTAGCCTCAGACCTCAGGTCCTTCATAAAGTGCATGGGTCACACGGAGTCCTCTGTGCTCTGAGGTCAGTCAGGTCACAAAGAGGGCAACTAATTTGCAGGCCCTTCCTAGGGAGTGTGGTCTTGCCTTGGCACACACCTTCCTTTCCCTTTTGATCGCCTTATGCTATTTATTTAGTGCGTGAGCCTAATAGATGTTAGGAAGAGAAAGCCATAGGGGCCTTTTAATTCATCAAAAGACTCACTTCTGAGTCTTCTATTTTAAAACTTATTTTTGGTTTCTAATGTCAGCAAAGAAAGCAACAAAGTTGGACTTAGTATTTTAAGTAAGCGAAACTATTTTCCGGTCCCTTGTTGGCTACATTAATTTATAGCTTCCACCCTTCTGTAGGCAACTTCATTGTTAAGACTTTGAAGGAACGAGTCTGGGCTGTGTAGGGTTGCTGACACTTGTTGGAAAAATGAGGTCTCCCTCAGATGTCCCTTTTCCACTCCCCTCCCCTTGATTGTGTCCATATATGATTGCTGTTTCGTTTTCTGCATACCATCAGGCTGGTGGTTTCATTTCCAGCCCTGGAGACGTAGCACAGCACAGGACCTTTGCCATCACGAGCACCCGCTGCTGACCAATGCCAGCCCTGGGGCCACGGGGCTCCCCGCCGTCCCGGGCCTTCCAGATGTTAGTCATCTGGCCCTGAACCGGTTGTAACAGCTCCTCTGTCTACCCTTGAGAGAAAGATCTCAGGGAGGGAGATAAGAGAGTCGATTTTTCTGGAGTAAAAGCTCTCAAAAGTAAACATTCTGAAACATTGTATATATGTGCCTATATTTTTCTTTCACCTCAGATTGCAAACAGGCACACGTTTCTTGGGGAGTCTTGATAGCACAAGTGTGGTTTGCAGAGGAGAAAAGATTTTTCATGTTACCATGGGGACACCTGAGTATGAAAAAATATAACCTTTCCCTCCCCTTAGCTCTTGAGATAAGTGCAGAGCTTGAAGCTTTCATCTGTGGCTATTTATTTATATTTATATATATATAAAAAAAGTACAACCTGCCTGATTTCCGTGCTTTACGATTCTATGAAAGGCAGTTTCTTTGCAGAGGCAGGAATGCAGACAGACCCTCATCAGTGCTGGCGGGCGTGGACCGTGGACCGTGGGGACTCGCCCACCCCAGTCCCCAAGCCCAGGTCCCTTCCCTTGTGAGGCAGGGTGGTGAGGGTGGTGAGTCATGCTAGCAGGGATGAGGACCCCGGCAGACAGATCTGCACCCAAACCCTGACCCCACTGTTTCTGAGAAGGGTCACTAACTCTGCCTTCCTTGGAGCTGAGAAAATGTTCATTAAGAGGCAGAGACATGGGGCGCCTGGGTGGCTCAGTGGGTTAAAGCCTCTGCACTCGGCTCAGGTCATGATTCCAGAGTCCTGGGATGGAGCCCCCCATCAGGCTCTCTGCTCAGCGGGGAGCCTGCTTCCCCCCTCTGCCTGCCTCTCTGCCTGCTTGTGATCTCTCTGTCAAATAAATAAATAAAATATTTTAAAAAAAGAGCCAGAGACATGACAGTGAACTGTTGGTGAATTAGAGTTATAAAAGGCTTTTGACCTGGCACACACCTCGGCAGATGGCATACCTAACCTGGCTTCTGAGTCTAAGAACCTGACCATCTAGAAGATTCCCTCAGTTGAAAAGGAGGAAATGTTGCCCCTCCCCCACACACATGCTGGGAGCAAAGAAGGCAGTTCCAAAACTGGGAACATCTTAGCATGTGTGCTGGAGAATATTCTGGCATGCTGGTGGAGGCCAGGTGTCACCGGCCCCTCTGAGGTCACATAGGACATCTGAGGAAAGTTGACAGTTGACAGCTTTCTCAGGAGAGAGACCATTTCAGCACAAAGTTGGTTTTGATGTACGGGTCCATTTAATAAAATTAATCAGAATTTATGAATGAGAAATGAGGGACTCCATACTTGGAGTTACATTCAGAAAACACGTAGGGAGAATCCTATCTGTGGAGGAGGTAGACATCATCCAGAAACATGACTCCCACACTAACAATGAGAAAAAGCTAATAAACGACGTAAATTTTGAGTCCACTGAGGAGAAAAGGAGCACACCACCTGGTTTACTCTTGGCAAAGCTGGACAGCTCAGGCAAATGACATGAGGAAATTAAGCCAAAGCATCTGGGACAGGTCTGAGGGCTTGGAGTGGGCCAAGGCCACTGGGCCAAGTAAATAGGACCCCAGCGCCAAGGGATGCCCTACTCAGCATGTCCCCAGTGTCACAGGCGTGCAGGTGCCAAATGACCCTCACTTCTCAGAACTCACTCACCAGAATGCTAGGCCTCTGGGCAGGGTAGGGAAGACCTCCAAGCTCAGACCCCAAGAGAGCAAGAAAGCGTTTGTTGCTTCTGGGGAGAGACCCAGACAAAGTTGCCTATGCCTGGAGAGTGTTTGCTGCGTCTTCTAAGTGAAGGTGGGAAATTTCCAGCCAAGTTCTCCACCCTTCACCCACCTAACCTCGGATAAAAGCCCACCACCCAAGAGCGAGCAATTTCAGTCTACCCTCAGGGGAGGATCCAGGGTGGGAAGGCGTCCATTTGGGTGCAGTTTGGGGTACCAGCTAGAGCTGAGGACAGAACAGCTATCCTGGGAAAGAATGCATGGGTCCTCAGTCAGGGCTCCTGCACTCATGAGCAGCGGCCAGTTTTCTCTCATCTCCAACATTTTTAGACATTTTACCACCTTCTCCTTTACTGTAGAAGCCCCCACCTCCCCCAGCCCTGAACACTGCAGGCGCTGGGCCCCTCTATCCCCACTGAATGTGTTCCCTGAGTGGTAGTCATGGTAAAGGCTATGTTCTCCAAAAGGTTTCACATGAAAAGTTAAGTATATTTCTAGGTTCGCTGGATTTCTGTTGGGTAATACTAGATGATAGAAATGTAGATAATAGAGTAGTGTACACTATATTCTTAAAGCTAGATTATCAGACTTCTATCTCAGAACAGAGAGATCACATACAGTAGCCAAACTGTGGAAAGAACCAAGATGCCCTTCAACAGACGAATGGATAAGGAAGATGTGGTCCGTATACACTATGGAGTATGATGCCTCCATCAGAAAGGATGAATACCCGACTTTTGTAGCAACATGGATGGGACTGGAAGAGATTATGCTGAGTGAAATAAGTCAAGCAGAGAGAGTTAATTATCATATGGTTTCACTTATTTGCGGAGCATAACAAATAACGAGGACACGGGGAGATGGAGAGGAGAAGGGAGTTGGGGAAAATCGGAGGGGGAGATGAACCATGAGAGACTGTGGACTCTGAGAAACAAACTGAGGGTTTGGACGGGAGGGGGTGGGGGGTTAGGTGAGCCTGGTGGTGGGTACGAAGGAGGGCACAGATTGCAGGGAGCACTGGGTGTTATACGCAAACAATGAATCATGGAACTCTACATCAAACACGAATGCCGTACAGTGTGGTAACTAACATAACACAATAAAAAAAAGTATCAGACATGCACAGTTGATAATGCCATGTCATCTCAGTGATTTTAACACTGCATAATTAGGAAGTACATGCCTTAATGATAATTATTTTTCACAAAGTGGACTTTGTCAAATATTAAAATGTATACAGTACCTTTGTCATGGTTGAAATTTGCTGGAATGTGTGGTTCCTGTTACTGTTTTTAGAGGTACCTCTTGCTAAATTATTTAGCAATTTTTAAAAAATTTAATTCGATTCTCTTTGCCTTGTCAGCACTGTGTGCAGTCCATCATCTTTGCTATAATGATTAGGATTTACACCTGCCACAGTGTCTGGGGCTTCCCTGCACACTTGCCCTCTACTTCTTTTTCTCCTCTCCCTTGCCTTTTTTGGGTTAACTATTTTTATCATTCTTTTCTTTGCCTTCTTTGAACTTGGGATCTACAGTCTTCCCTTCTATTCTTTTAGCACTTGCACTGGAACTAGGACCCTGTGTTCCTGATGTGTCAGACTGTAACATTCTTGGATATATATTTATCTCTCTTCTAGAAACAGAGAGACCCTAAAATATTTTAATTTCCTATATGCCCTTCCCGATTGCTGGGTATGTCACCGTTTTAAATATTTGTGCATTCCATTTCTAACCTGACGAAATGTTGTAGCCGTCGTTCTTGTATGTCCACGTTTACTTACAACGGCTCACGTTACTTCTGTGTTACTGTACTCCTCCTAGCATCTCAGACTTTCACCTGGGATTACTGTCCTTTACCTGAAACATTTCTTTTAGGACAAATCGGATGGTGCAAATTCTCCCTTTTTTTTTTTTTTTCTTGGAATGTATTTTTAATTTCGTATCCCCACTCCTGAATTTAGGTCACAGAATGAAAGTCAAGAGTTGCTTTTGTACACCTCTGACAATGCTCCCTTGAAATCTCTTCCTTTGCTGATATTAACAGCTTTGCCAGCACAGCTGTTTCTCTGTTTGCAGATAAATAGGTCTTTTGTGTCTGGCTAGTTCCAAAATGTTCTCTTTGCCCTTGGCTTTCTTCACTTCAGTAAGACTATGTCTAAGCGAGAGGCTATCGTTTTGGTCCCAGCACAGGGGGACGTGGCGAGGAGGCCTGCTGTTGGATGTGTCCCCACACAGAGGCGTGGGTCCTCTGGAGCCCCAGCTTCACGGGAGCTGCTCTGATGTATGTGTTTGACGACCTCTGCTGCTGCCCCTCACACCTCCCACACTGAGAAACCCAAGCCCAGGCTCACTGGGTTTCCAAATGAACTCAGGCATAGTTCCAGTTCCCTCTCCGAGTCCCCTCCTCCCTCAGACGACATCCTCTCCTTCATTCTACGTTTGAGAATTCTGGTGGTCGCTCACAGCTGCCAGCTTCATTTCTTTGGTGGCCCCAGGGTCACTAACTGCGCTTCCTGTGTAAGGGGCCTCGTTACCTTTCTGTGTCCCCATAGGGTGACTTGAGAGCCCACCTGTAAGCCCAGAAGTAGAAGTCAACATCACACACGTACTGTTGGTGCTTTTCCTAAGATGTGAATGCAGCCAGCTTCCACGTCTTCCACACCTTCCCACTGCCTGGGGAGTGACCGCCAAGCTTTGCTCGGAAAGCCAAACTTGCCCCGTTTTTCTCTGACACAGAAATGACTCGGCTGTGTGTCCAGCCTGACATCTCGGGTCCGTCTGCTTACTCTAGGCTATTTTCTCTACTTGAGACACTCTTCCCCATCTCTTTTTTCTGTGCTTTCTAAATCTACTCCTTTTTCATGGAATTTACTCAAAGAATCTGATCTTCCTACCCTCAGCTCTGCTCCCACACTCGGCGGCCCCTTTCCCCCATGGGAGTCCCTCCATTCTTATATCTGATTTGCGCTGACATCTGGGCATCTCGCTCTGTTTTCCTGCCTGGAATTTTCGTCCGCAGATACGTGCAGAAACCACCACCTGCTCCATGAAGATCTTTCTCCACCTCTCCACCATGCTACCCAATGGCCACGCTTCATGCTCACTACCCTTTATCTTTCCCGATTTGCTCTTTTTGATGGCCACACGTTGGGAGGCCCCAGTTAGCGTCCTAATTGTACACAGGACTGATTAACCGATTGAAGTGAGTTTACATCTGCTGCCCTTTGATTTTTCTTACTTTAAGTAGGTATTGAAATGAGTATGAATGCCTTGTTATATCCTATTCAAAATGACAAAAGCCTTCAAAGTCCCCCACTTATAAAAGGCATATGCTTATTTTGAGACTGTACAGGACACAGAAAAACACCTAAAAAGACAAAAATAATTACCTGTAACTCACCACTCCAAGGCGACCATTTCCATTATTTCTCCTTCAGTGATTTCATGATCCGTTTCCTGCTCATAGACTCATCATTCTATGTAAAGATCTATATTTTCTGAACTTTTCGGTACACACACTATATACATTTTCTCTGCAACCATAAACTTTTTATAAATAGCATTTTACCATTACTGCACACTATTCCATAAATAGACACATCAAAATATTCTTAATCATCCCTATGCAGTTGGAACCAAAGGCTGTTTCCAGTATTTTATTAATATACATAATGATGAAATCATGCATTTTTTCATAAAGAATTTTTCCCTGTATTTTATTTGTTCTTTAGGATAGGTGCATGTAGGTATAATGACCAAGCTATACTAATTCTTCTACGTTTCTTTCTATATTCCCAAATTTAAAAAAAATCATAATCTTGTAAATGGTGAAAGCTCAAACAGCTATGAACTATTAGAGCAATTCTATTTTCCTTTTGCAAGAACAATGTGTGGTTTGATTTGTATTTATGTGGGTGAAATTATGAACACTAACTGCTAGTTTGTTCACACAAGAGAAAGAACCGAAGGGGATTTTGCTGTTATTGCCCTGCCTCCTGATCTCTGAAATAGTGAAGCTTAAGGCAATTAATCTCCAAAACTTCACCATAAATGTCAACATAATTACAGATATTCTCTGCATCTTTTCTTACCTTAATGTTTTCTAGCCAATGTTAATCTTAATTTTTCAAGCTCTTTTGACACTGCAGAACTAGATGAATAAAAATAGTTTGAAACATATCCTATGAATCTAATTTATATAGTCATCATTTTCATCAATAGGTATCTGTGACCAGCATCACTTTGTTTTTCGAAAAGCGTTTTGCTTTTTAGCTGTATTAATTTCTGGATGTAACCTGCATGGAAAGCGTACAGGCATCTCCAAGACGTGTTCTGCTCTTCTCAGCTGAGTGGACATCAGTCAATGGCTCGCACTATCAAGGTCATGATATATCACAAGCCAGCACAATTAGCTAAGGTTCGCTGTTGCTTTCCCCATAGTTCTTGAGAGCCATCTATTTTATTTTCTATACATTAGCCCAATATAGTTCTAGCCAGCCTGAATCTGAATCACCCCTAGCGAGATGTCCCGAGGCAAACTGACCTGACTTACAATCAATAGAGAATAAAGAACAAAAGCTGCGATGTCATAAAAAGACCACATTTCTATAGATTACTTTGGAAAAAAGTCAGAGTGTCTATTAGTACAATTTTGGATAATGTACAGCAAACACTTGTTATGATTTCATCATGACATAATCCCCACTTGATTTATATGGTAGTGGTGGATTTGCCTCATAGGGTAATTTATGAGTAGTTTTAAGCATCTCTTTTATTGTGTAAAAAATAAAGTTAGAATGGTAAATAGAAACTCTAAGGAAATATTTAGAAGTATTTCTTTAATCTTTCAATGAGGCTTTTAAGGGGGTTAGAAAAGCCTTGTGTTGCAGTCTTGAAATAAACACCCTGTCTGCATACACTGTGTATAAAATTACATTTTGAGTCATACCGTTAGAGGCTTCTGTTTTTCAACATCAATTTTTAAAAATATGAGCATCACTTATATGTTTAAAACAAACTGAAAAACATTTCTCCAGTGTCATAAAAAATGTATTCAGACGAGGGCACCTGGGTGGCTCAGTGGGTTAAGCCTCTGCCTTCAGCTCAGGTCATGATCTCAGGGTCCTGGGATCGAGCCCCACATCGGGCTCTCTGCTCCAAGGGGAGCCTGCTTCCTCCTCTCTCTCTCTGCCTGTCTCTCTGCCTACTTGTGATCTCTGTCTGTCAAATAAATAAATAAAATCTTTTAAAAAAATGTATTCAGATGAGGAGTTGAAGGTGGCACACAATTCTTTTTAAGCAAGAGATTCTGAGTTTTCCCTTTTACTAATGAATATACATACATGAAAAGAAGAGGGAATCCCTGCTTCCTCGCCATTCGTTGTCGGCTTGAATGCCGTCAGCCAGCTCATCATTTTTTCCCGCTGCTGTAAGCATCAAGGTCACCCTGAGGTTCTGCCAAAATGAAGATCATTATCTCCAGAGCAGTGTTACAACAGAGAGGCTGGGCCCTGGGGCTGCCAAGAATTCTGAAAAATGAGGTACTCTGTGAACGCTGTCTTTCTCTCCAGAAAGGCAGATTCTGCTCAAGAAACACCCTTCAGCGTCACATGAACTGACAGTAAAGGCTACTGAAACGTCCCCTTCTCATGCAAGTAATGTCCTCGGCCTTGCTTTGTGACAGCCCCCATGAAGGGAACTGTGGTCAAGGATGTGTTGCTTGGGTCCTCCAGGAAAAGGATGCCCAAAGCCAGACACCAACATGGTGGCACGAAGGGCCCCACTGGCCCTCTCTGCAGTGCAACTACCAACAAATACTTAAAAAAGAGCCATCCAAAGGGTCTGGAAATGGTCCTGAGGACAAAGAACAGATGAGGCAATATCTAGTCAACAAAATCTGTAATAATTCGGGAAGACTAAGAGTCCGAGGTATTTGAAAGGAGAGTGTTTATCCTTCTTCCCTGTCCCAGCAGAGCAGGCGGGCCGTGCAGAGAGCCTGCTGGGCCCTCGGCGCTCCCTGCCCCTCCATCAGCATCTGATGGGAAGGTCTTATTCCTTTGAGGAGTAGGATGTGAGTGTCTCGTTCTGCCCCCGCTGGCGATGAGCCGGGGCAGGTGCAGGCAGTCCCCCACTCATGGGACTGTGGCTCTACCATGGGCGTGGCAGGCTGAGAATAGTGGCCCTCCCCCCTGAGGTGGGGTCCATGTTTGGAGAGGAACCTAGAAGAACATGGCAAGCACTGCTCTCTGTTCCATCAGACTCAACGCCAAGAGCAGAGTGTCATTAGAGAGAACGCAGTGGAGCTCACTGCAGAACGAGAGCTGTGCTTGATCTAGAGCATTCTGGAAGGGAAGCCGAAAGTCAGGAAAATCAGGAACCCTCGGAGCGCCAGACCAGGTGGCCTCTTATCATGGAGATGGAGGACAGGACCTTTAGACTCCTCCAGACCTTCCGGACCTAGATTTATCACTCACTGGTTCTGAGCTTCTGGCCGGGCTAAACCTCTGGGAGTCCAATGCCTCATCTGTTAAACAGGTTATGCTTGTCCAGACAGGGAACGGGAGGATGAAGTCTGACCCTCTCTGTAAAGCACTGTTTGTGCAACCGGGAAATAAATCAGACAGTTATTTTAATAGAAAGAAAACGACGTCAACAGTGTAATCATACAAGAATCCAAGCAGGTTTGGGTAAAGAACTGTCAAGAAGGCAACCGAAAAGAGCACTAAGACGCAAGTGAAACAGCTTTGGGGAGTAGCTATTCCCTCTGCCGTCCAGGACAGCAGGGACCAGAAAGGATTTACAGCCTGAAGGAGCCCTTCGGAGCTGGAAAGTAGCCTCTCGAAGAGAAGCCCTCACACTTGCCCAGGGACTGCTGCTGGAGGGAAGGGCGGTGATGTTCGGGGAGGAAAACAGGGCCTCCCTTCCCTCAGCCTGGTTCTTCCTGGCACCATCTTTGGTGAGACCAAACTGAGGGCCAGCCGGAGAAGCAGAGAAGCGGTTTCCAGAGTCCTGGACCAGCATCACAAAGCAATGTTGAGAAGACTGGCTTTGGAACAGAGAACTAGTAGCTTAAATCCCTGGCACAAGCATTTTAAAAAGCTACAACTGGTAGCTCAGTGGGTTGGATGTCAGACTCTTGATTTCGGCTTAGGTCATGATCTCAGAGCTGTGAGATGGAGCCCCGCATTCAGGCCCAGCGCTCCTAGGGGAGTCTGCTTGAGATTCTCTCTCTCCCTCTCCCTCTGCCCCTCACCTCTCTCTCACTCTCTCAAATAAATAGATAAATAAATCTTTTTTTTTTTTTAAGTATAAGAAGTTTCAATCGGTAAATCTCAGCGATAGTCGTAAATACCGTCTTGACGGGTAGACAGTCAGAATAGGGAGGAACACTAATGTCAACGTCCCCAAACAAAGGACATCACATTTGGGGGCTTCTAGTCCTTGAGGGAGTTTTACTGTTTCCTCCGTGGGGCATTCATTCCAGACTTGACAGATAGCCAATGTCCCTTTTAATCATTTTACATTCAGAGGGTAACAGGAAGGCATGTAAGCTGGGCCCAGCCAATATGGAAACATTCTTTGGAAAGCCATGGACGCTTTACTGGGAGGAAATATTTCTAAATATATCTATATCCAATGATATACAATTTTCTAAAAATAAATACATAGTGGTCATGCCATTTGTGCTGGTTTGGGGATTTAGGAATTATGTTCAATTCTCTGCTATACATTTCTCAGCCAAGTCCTGGTATTTTCATGACATTGAAGATCTTGGTATCTGAACCATGATTCACATCCAGGTCCCACGTAGCAAACGTGGAGGTATGGAGTTCAGATGTCCCCTGTAGGAAGAACTTGTCCACCAGCTGAAGGAAGGAAAGCCCCCTTAGCCCCACCACGGAATCCCCCACAGCATTTGAATTAAGGTCCCGCTCTCTCCAAGAAGCTCCCACCTAATGACCAAGCCAAACAACAGTCCTAGAACCTGTTCTGCCCAATGCAGGACTCACGGCCAGATGATCTCTGTACCAGAGGTCGTCACGGGGCGGGGCAGGCCTTTCCCACAAGCCAACCATCCTCCCTTCAGCTTCTCCTTCCCCAGAGCCAGAGTTGTGTTGGGCTGTGAGCTCCTGCTCCCCCCACCACAGTCCTTCATAACCATGACCCTTCCAACACCATCTTGACAACTGTTTTTCTCTTTTGATGTCCACAAATTCAACTTATTATGTGTTTAACAATGTCATTGAGATGAAATGCTCCTGCACGAAAGGTATAATCCAAAGGACTCTTGGTCACTGATATGTGCCCCCATTGTCACCATCAATCCTAGCACATTTCCACGCCCTTCTGTCCCCGTTCCAGCACTGGGCAACCACGGATCTTCCTGTCTCTATAGATATCAGCATTCTGGATTTCTATGTTCTGTATTTGTTCACATCACCAGAATCATACAGTATGTGGTCTCCTGTGACTGGCTTCTTCACTTGGCATAAGGTCTTTAAGCTTTACTCATGAGGTAGCCTGTATCAGTACCACATTCCTCCCCAGGGCCAAATAAAATCCCATGATGTGGGCAAATCACAGTTCATTTATCTACTCCTGTGTTGATGGACGATTAGGTTGTTTCCACTTTCTGACTATTATGAGGAATACTTCTATAAACACTCATGCACAAGCTTTTGTGTGGACCTAAGTTTTCATTTTTCTTGGGTAGATACCCAGGAGGGGCATGTTTGGGTCATACGGGAATTCTATACTTAACCGTGATAGGAACGGCCAGACTGGTTTCCAAAGTGGGGACTCCACCAGCAATGCACAAGGTTCCAGTTTCCTCCGCAACCTCATCAATTCCTGCTGTTTGACTTTTGGGGTCTAGCCATTCTAACAGGTGTGACGTGGTATCGAACTGTGGTTTTGGCTTGCATCTCCCTGAGGACGGATAATGCTAAGCATTGTTTCATGTGCTCATTGGCCATGTGCAGATCTTCAGAGATTGTTCCCTGGGGATGGGTTCCTTTCTGGAGTCGGTGTTTGATATTCTGAAGCTAGGAGGGGTCCAGGCAACTAGCTGCCTTACTCCCAGTCCTGTCTGAAAAGTCCAGGGCCTTCCTGGCTCGTACTCGAGGCTGGTTCACCATTCTACCTATGAACCCCTGTAAGTTCATTGGTTTTGAGAGCGCCCCTAGGCCTGACTCCCTCCAGGTTTGCTGGTAACGATGTCAGTTCCTTAGGGATGAGATCAGGAGATCTATTTTATAAGGCCTGTGTCTCCCTATAGGCATGTCCCGAGTCAAGGCTCTGGAGCTGGGGGTGAGGACAATGGCTGGCTTCCCTCTGAGAGACACCACACTTTAGTGGCTGAGCCATTGGTGGGGCCAGCACCAGGGCTCATCTGTCCTGGCAGGGAACAACCAAGCTACCCTGGGTGTCCAAGGATGGGTGCTGCACCTGTCCAGGACTCAGCATCCCCACCAGAGGTAGGGAGGCAGTGCAGAAATGCCCACATCTGGCTCCTGCAAACACGGCTTCCTGCAGAGAGCTGGGGAGTGGAGCCCGGGGCAGACAGAGCCTGTGCTCTTGGTCACGGTGTCTGGAATGGGGTCTCCCTGAGCTCGGGATGGGGAGGGAAGGGACGTCTCAGCTTAATGTCACAGACTTTACTACTGAAGTTTTGTAGATGTCTTTGAATTGATGTTTCTTCATTTGCTGCTTACCATAGTCAGAGGCCTGAAATTAAACTCAGAGGGTTTGATAGTCTCCATCAGTTTCTCTGGGAAGCAAGTTAGCAGAGCTCTGGCCACCATCATGCTGGTAAAACTCTCTTTTTATGGAAAAATATATTCCGTGCAACAGGACTAGTTTGTAAGGCAACCAACACAGAGACATTGGCTGGCATGGTACGTGCCCTTCTGAGCTGTAATTATGAGTGGACATACGTCCTGGAGGGAAGAAGATTCCCGCCACCCCTAACTCCTGGAATCCACTCAAGAAGAGCTCACCGGGTCAAGAGGGAGCTGAGAATGAGGATCATTCTTCTGGTGACAGCCAAAGAAAGGGAGGGAAGGAGCTTCCCGGGAAAGCCTGCAGTGGTGCAGGTGCTGGTGACCAAAGTCTCTAGTTTGCCCGAAGCTCCCTGCTGGCGGTGGTGGGGACCACATCCCCGTGAGAGACAGCCCCCGCCCTCGGGAAATGTCCACATTTGTTTAGGAGACAAGATGCAAACTGTCCAAATACTTGATCTGTAAGATTGCTGGGGGATCATCTGTACAATTTCTGTTTTATAAATGGGAAAACTGAGGCCTGGAGATGAACTTTTGTAAAACTGTTTCAGTGGACCTGATCTAATCTGGAATGTAAGCCTGTATGACCCAGTTCTCTCGCCATAAATAACTTGTGAAGCTGTCTGCAATCGGCGTGTGTGAGAGGCGAGGACTGTGGGAATATGGAAGTAGGGCCATCACCGTGGGTGGCACAATCAGGGAATGCTGCCTGGGGGAGGTGACCTTCACTGGAGTTAGAAAGCAGCGGTGCTCAAGCATCAACAGTGAGGCTTCTCAAAGTCCCATGCCCAAGGCTTACCCCAGGAGGCCTTAGTTTTTAATATTCTCTAGGTTAAGGAGCACTAAGAGGGCCAGGAGTGATGAGCAAAATTTGCAGGAAGGGATTTCAAGCAGAGAAGAATGATTACAAAGAAATACAATACAAATACAAAGAAAGGATACAAAAAAATACAAAGAAAGGGAGAAGTTAGTATAGTCTTGAGAAGACAGTGAACATAGACCTTTATAAACCTACTTATCACTGAATGAAACAAGACAACTGTGTACCCATGGGGGTTTATATCTCAGTGGTTGGAAGGCTCGGCCGTCTGCTAGCCCTCTGTGTTAGGAGGTTGAAAGGGGGAAGACACAGTCACCCTCCTCCTCCAGCGCATGCCCATGTCCACTACACTCCCTGCTGTGCAGTCCCTCAGCCGGGGGTATGTTAGCCATTCTCAGAAGGGTGACGTCTGCTCTCAGGCCCCATCATTCATCGTTTCCTCTTTGGGATGAGGACAATTAAAACAATAGGATGAGAACGGAGATGCATCGCAGGCCTACCACGTGTCTGTGTTTCTCATAAGTTACCTCATTTAGCTCAGTAAGTTAGTGGTAGGTAAGGAGTTAGGAGGTATGGGGCTCAGGCATTGGTCAGCCTAACTTCTGATTCCCCCCAAAGTGATGTGCCAAGGCCCTACATCCAGGGATATCATCCCCTGAGGAAGTCTTCCTTCATTTCCTACTGCTGGTCTTCTCTTCCTTGAATTTTCCAGAAAACCCAGTGTATTTCTACTGTACTGTTGTGGGATTTCATGCGTATTTTTCTGCTGAACTGGGACCATGCCTGTTTTGCATTTCCCTTACCTGTCACATAATGGATATCCCCTGAATATTTGTCATCCCTGTTTTATAGACAGGAACACTGGACTGCAAGGAAACCACTTGGTCAGGGTGACAAAGATTTCAGTAGCAGAGCCCGGCTGGGCCCATGCTTACCTAACTACAAATGCACGCCCTTCCAAATGGCCTCCACAGCTCCCCCATATTCCTGTCCTGTTTGGTCTGGGGGCCTGGCGCCCCTGGAGGGGAGTAGATACCCAATGAGTATTTACACACTGAGTGAACAAGATCTCCTGCATCCTTGCTCACTCCTGCCAAACTATAAGGAAAGGATGGTCGGCCGTCCTCAGCAATGTTGGCTGATGGAGGAGACTCTCCTTGCTTACATCGTGCTGTGACCCAAGGAAGCAGAGGCCACCTTCACTGTTAGGAAGAAGCAGGACTACAAAAATGAGTTATTGTGAAGTAGATTTGGGTTCATTTTCAATTTTTTTTCCTACAACTGTGCCCATGCCAGCTGATTCCTGAAGTTAGCATGAGCTTCATAATGAAGAAGGGGACTCCATATTACCAGAGGCTTTCAGAAAGAGGGTGCTAACTGCTTCCTTGTCCGGCTGTGAAAGGAATTCGTGCATCAGAGAAGGTGGGGGTTTTGACACAGCCTGTGTATGGTGGTAGCGAGGGAGATTTACTGACACCTGGACTCTGCTTTACCCAAAGGAAGACAGAGTTCAGTGGGAAAGAATGAGCCATCCGTGGAGTTCAAAGGTCATCTGGTGATTCACATGGGCAGCCAGGACTGGAACCACTGAATTAGGGGGTTGGACACGAGGGAGGAAACCCAATCCCATTATGTCAGCATATTTAAAAGTGTGGATAGATTCTCAGGTCATCCCTGAACTATTCCAGTTCAGAATTCTTTGAGTGGGAGCTTAAATGGGAGGAGGAAGGAGCCTCAAATTTATAAAAAGCCTCCCAGGGATTGAGATGAGTCATTCCAGCCCTCAGGCGTAGACCGGCACCTAGAGCATCTGGGCCAGAGTGCCTACGTCTAAGTGCCCTGCCTAGACCACAGGCCAGGTCCTGGAGAAAACACTTGACTTCCAGCTCTGCCCAGACCTAGTTTATCCGACGATCATGTCTCCTCACGTTCAGAACATCCCTCAGTCCAGGTGCACTTCTGGTGATTTCCTGAGTTCTCTGGACTCAGATGGGTGTGCCTTCCAAGGAGCTAGCATGGTGCCTTGGGACAGGCACCTTTTTCCCATTTCTGCTTTGACCAAGAAAGCCTTTGCTCCTTCTGTGTTTAATTTTAATTTGCTTTGTAATATCCGTGCTCTCTGGGTGCCCATCAGGTCAGCGTGATGAAAGGAGGTTTGAAAAAGATGAAGTTATTCAACACTAGGCCTTTGTGAACCACAGCACGAAAGTGCAAGGGGCTCATTCTGGTCATCTCTCTGACTAGGAGGCAAAGCTAGAATGCTGACCATTCTCTTCAGCAAAAGGAATGCTTTAACCTGATAGGAGGAAGAGCCTTCCCTTTGTGTCACTTAGTGTCAGCCGTCAACCACAAAGGCCCACAGGAGCGATGCACAGGCTCATCACCAGGTGGTTCTAGAGTGCATCTGCAGCCAGTCTCCTGGGCCTCCTGGGTCGTCACAGGTAACTACAGGTGAGCCACGGGTCAGAGCCAGAAGCCCCATCCTCTTTTCTGGAATTGTTATTTTTTAAACCTAATAAAATGTATCACAACATATATAAGAGAAGTCAATCATGCTTATAAACTAGTTTGCAGATATAGATGCATTCTACGGATGTGCATAAAACTAGTCAATACACACACCGACAGGTACCTCAAAATGATGCATTGATCATTGTATGTTGTGCCGTCACCTAACATCAAAGAGTTTGGGCTCCATGTAAAATAAACTCCTTGACGTTTGTTCTTCTCTTTCATTTTCTCTCAGTGTCTCTGAACTGAGGAGCTCGAGATCTCTAAAGGCGAACGGAGTCATTATTTCTGGCGTGCAGTCCCCAAAACCAAGATCCCCCAGATGCTCGTTACACACACCGATCTCCCAGAATGACCACATCAATCCAGACCTCTGCTTAGTTCACAAGGCCTGATTTAAATGCTGAGGGTTCTGGTGCACTTGGCTTTTAAGGGAAATTCTTTACGGGAAACTCTGCTGCTTTCCAGCAGGATAAAACCCATCATTAATCAGCTGGAGAACTTCTTTTGTTCAATAACGGCAAGATTCAATATTACTATTTTTACAAGGCATATCATGCAGGCATGAGATCTGGTGTCATTTAATCTGTATCTATAGCTGGATGCTGATTTGGCCTTTTTTGTTGCTTTTGAACTGGCTTCTGGGGATTCATTTGGCGTTCGGTTGTTATGCACTATAACCTAATCGACCAGTTAGAGTCAGTCTGTTTGGTGCTTACGATAGCCAGATCTACGGGCTGTCCCTTTTTGTCAACGCTTTGTCTTCATTCTTGGAAATATGACTTGAATTTTGCACCTGGCTCCCACACCTGAAGTCTTGGTGATACCCCTGCCTTGAGTGGAGGCTTCCAGGCTCGACCTCCAACATCACATAGATTATTTTTATGGCTCGTTCACTGGCATATCTCTAAAACACAAAAAAAGGTGCTTGGTCAAAAAGGAGATGACTCATATATATGTTTGATAGTTAAAGAAATGGTACTGATTCCCAAATCCTCCCCCAACCAAATCTTGATTGAACGGTGGTTCCAGTGGAATACTTTTGTCTTAGACACCTTGCTGTTTCCTCAGATACAAGACTTCTTAGGTTAGAACTTTTCTTCTTTATGCTACTTTCTTTATCTAAAGTACACTTGACCTCTCAATCCATATATATATGTAGTCTGTGTGTGTGTGTGTGTATTTAATTTAGAAAATCCTATGTACACCGCAAGGCTGAGATGAAATCTCACCTGCCCCAACCCCACTGAGCTCTAATGATCTCTCCTCTTCCAGTTGCCAAAGTAACTTGTTCATGTGACTCTCAGTCCTTGTTATATTGTATCACATTTTGCATAACGATGATAATAATTACCATTTACTGATGTCTCTGTGACTGGCATGAAATTATTATTTTATTACAAGCCTGCTGCAATAATCTTGAAAAACAGCATATATTACCTCCATGTTATAGATGATAAATTTGGCATCAGAAAGACTGATCGATTTACCCAAAGTCACCCATACTTCTGTAGTTGGATTTAAACCCAGATTAGCTTACATTTTATGCCCACATTCGTTATGCCTTAGCACCTTATCTCTTATAATGGTGATATACCTCTTTAATATTTCCATGATTTAGGAGTCCGTGACTCTGTAAGAGAAGAGGCTGGTTCTTCATCTTGTGTATACTAGCAGACTAACATAGTCTCTGGCACATAATCTGTGCTCCACAGAGGTTTTCAGGATGCCTCTTCTTTTCCTCTCCCTAATTTCACTTGGGTCTCTCCTCCTCCTCCTCTTCTTGTTTCTCATATTGATACACACCTTCCCCAAGCATATATGCTTAAAATGGTTGATTCAACCCTTAATAAGACAGAAACAGTTCTTTCCCATTACTCATGATGCTTTGCTAAATTAGATTCTTATCTAGAATCAGGTTTTTGCAGGATCCTCTAAAGCACTCATTACCCCACCTCTTCTCTCTCTCTTTCAGTCCGTCCTCCCATAATTTATCAAGCTGCTGTCAGACTACTCTCCCTAAATACCATTTTGATGATATATTTCAAAACCTGCACATCTCCAAGAGCAACCTTACTGCCCAACAGTGAAACTCAAGGATTCCTCTGGAGATTATGGCTCTTTAAAGGACCACCTTTCCTTTGTCATCCCTGGGCCTACATGGGTCTGACCTTCTTGACTGGCCTTGCCTGTCTTCCTCATTTTCCCTGGCATCTCACAAACTCCCACTTTGGATTCTGAATAGTACACAAGAATCATACTTAGTGGCTTAAATTCAGGCACCTGGGATGACAGGTTCAGAAGTGAACCCTGGTTCTGCATGCTAATATTCTTGGGTTCTGGACCTCTATTCTCTCCTCCCTGTGTCCCATGTTCTAGTTTGGTCCATGTTACTATTCCCATGTTTAAGTACTATTTTGTGTGTTTTATTTATTTATTTGAGAGATGAGGGAGGGGAAACAGAGGGGAAAAGACAAGGAGAGGGAGATAGAATCTCAAGAAGACTTCATGTTGAGTGGGGAACCCAATGTGGGCCTCAGTCTCATGACCCGAAGACCATGACCTGAGTGGAAATCAAGAGTCGGACACCGAGGCATCCCACTAAGTACCAAATCTTTACGGGATCTGACCTCCACTTTGTTTCTCATGAAAGTGCCCTAAAGGCAGCAGCAAGGAAACCCTTGCTCCACTTGGTGGCTAGGAAGCAAACGGATGAGTGTAAGCACCTGACCAACACACAGAGAGGTGCGCATAGAGCTCCCATCCACCACGCCGCCTCCCATCCCTGGTTCTGCTTATTTTCAGAGTTCCTTCCCTGGGTCTTAGTGAGCAGACTTGAGTCCTGGAGACCCTACCTCTCCAGTGAAGTCTCCCATCTTCTGAAATCACAGTGGCAAGTCTGGATCTGCCAACCGCTACTCACACGGATGTGTTTTTCAGACATCGGCAGCATTAGAAACAGAATTATCTTTCATTTTCAACAAACTGTCTTCCAAAGGCAGAAATAGAAATGAAAAGTTCTCGGAATAATTTGAAAATGATCATTTTGGTAATTGATGTGATGGCTAAGAGCTGAAACTTATCAGCTCTCCAGCATCTACTTCAAATAAATGTGTATGATTTAGGGCAGTTCTGCTAAACCTGTTTAGCATCAGATTCTTCTTTAAAATAAGGACTAAGAATAGCTAATACTGTCTTAGGGTCTCTTCACGAACCATCTTTCTGAATTCTCACAAATTTGTGAGGCAAGTGTTATCATTACTTCCATTTAATGATGAAAAACAGAAGGGGAGTTGAAAGGAGTCCAGGACCATATAACTAACATCTGCGCTGAATTCAGGAATTGGATTTGGGAGCACATATTCTTAAATACTATATTAAATTTTACTGGACTCAAACTATTCCTGTAGTCCAACGTGTTTTTTTAATGAGATAGAATTTACCAAAATTTAGCCTGTTCATTATGATAATTTAGAGCATCCATATAATTTTCCCTAAAGAACACAGATGCATTAAGTGAAGTGTTTCCTTTACGTAATGTACCCATGTGACAATATTAAATAGATAGAGTCCCTCCTAAGAAGAACATTTGGAACTCACATTTCTTTCTAAAGATTGCAACATCCTTCTCTCAAAGACAATGACTTGTGATTGAGAAATAAGAATAGCTTCACGAAGGCAACCTAGAAAAATGAAGGGCCCTACAAGCCATTAATCATAACAAATGTTTCCCATGCAACAACTCACTCAATCTTTTCAATAAGCCTTTGAAGTACATAGAATTTTCCCATCTCACAGGTGAATAAACCAAGGTACAGAGAAGTTGAGCATCTGGCCCCAAACTATCAGGTGGCAGAGCTGGGGTTACAGCTGAGGGGCTGAACTCCAAGTCTAGGATCCAGGCTTGCCATTTAAGGTTTTTCTCCCAAGCAATGGGAAGAATTTTCCAGATGGTCATGGCTTATAGATACAACCTCAAGGTGGGGGAAACTTAATCATCATCAATCAACACTTAGAAAATGGCCCACTACTGAATCAGATACCCCTCCCCATGGCCTCACCGGCAGCACCAAAATGATGGTGGTCGTCATGGTGTCCCAACCCAGATCTCATTCTGAATATCTCAGTTTATTTTGAACTTTTCCTTGCTTCTTCTCTATTTCTGCATCTCAGGGGTGCTCATCCTTTTATTTATTTACCTTTAAATTCTCCATTCCTGCTCTGCACTGACTCCTCAATCGGATCTCACATTTGCCATGTACAATTTTTGCTGGGCTCTCCCTGTGGAAGATTGTCGGTGCTCTGGCTCCAAGGCCCCTGAATTCTCAGAGGAAACCCCCTTCCTGGATGTGTTCCCACGTCTGGGGCTTTACACAAGTGGACATCTTCAGCAGTCTCAGATCACATAACATGTATATGTTTGGAAGAAACAACCACTATGTGTTTATACTGTTTGTGGCTCTTGCCATGTTTAGTATGCTTTTAAGACACTAGATTTCAAGGTAGAGTCTCCAGTACTGGCTCTGTACCAGGACTTTACAAATCCAATACATGAAAGAAATAAGGGAAAAAATATAGGACTAGAACCCGTTTTAAGAAAGTGCGTTTTACCTGAGACAGGTTGTGACTCACCTAAATCTGTCACTTTGGAAAAAGAACGAAGGATTGATTTTTCAACCAGGGTCTGCATCTTCTTGAAAATTGGATTTATTTGCTTTCCATGTGAGAAAGATGTTCCTTTTAGAGCCCACCTTTTATTTAAGCAGCCTTGGGCTGTGCTTAAAGTCAGAGTGAAATACGATCTTCCCTGTGAAAGTCCCACACCATCTCCAACGCCATGACCCTTTCCTTTCTGAGCATGCTCCAGGTAAAGGGGTGCAAATTCATGCAAAAACTGGAGTCTAGAAAGGTTAACCTCAGATCATTTTCCAGATAGGCGGAGAGATTCCTATGCATTTGCTTGACATCTTCTCCTCTTAACCATTTCTTGATTGGAGAAAATAGAGGCTGCTTTCTTGTCTCCCTTATTAAGAAGCAGCCTTCCACAGAGCTCTTCAGTGATCCTCTGTTGCTTGGAATGTGGAAGACGTGGAATCAAATGTATCACTACCGTATCTTCAGAAGTTTCAATAGAAGAGATTTTGTAGCTAACTGGACAGACATGTTTTTGCATGTCAACATGATTTAAGCCACGTGTTAATGTACAGAATGCATGTAAGTAAGAGCACTGATAGCTACAGTATATTTTTAGGACATGTCTAATTCTGTTATCTAAAATGCATGCAGGTATTAGAATAGAATAGTGGAACCCAATGGGCTTCACTAAATTTCACAAAAACGTTACATTTCTCTCTGCTCTATCGCATTAGAAAATATGTGGTTATTGACTCCTTTGCATTTTATTTGACCTGAATTAAATATTGCAACTTGTGACCATTGAATATAAACCTTTCAGTCACCAAAATATACCATATAGTTATAAAATAATGTTAAATATGAATCCATACAGATTAATAAATAATCATATACAGAGACAGCCATGATAAAATGTAAAAATAATTTGACTTAGCGTCACAAAGCTTGGACGTAAATTCTAGATCTGCCTCCTGCCCCCATGTTCACCCTCTGACCTTCCATGTGTTCAGTGTACTTATCTGTCAAATCAAAAGAGCAATTTTTATGATGAAACATTATCTACGTTATGCATTTATAAAATCTCACGTAGAGACGCGTCTACACCTCCCCCAGAGCATCTCTCCTCCTTTCTCATTTTGAGCCTGAATCGTTCCCCCACCCCTACCATCAGCTCACTAGCTTATCTCATAAATAAAAGAATACCTACTGAAAAGTTTCTAAAAAGAGGATCAAATTGAAACTATAAAGGAGACAATGCTCAAGTGATGTCACTCACCTTTGTGTTTGATCTAACATTTATTAAATGCTCACTCGGCGCCATGCACTTTTGAAAGCACTATTAAAAGCACTCATTCAGTTCCAGACCAGCCTAAGATGCAACCATGGCCACCTTTTTATAGGGGAGAAAACTAATGCACACAGAGTTCAAGGAATCGGTCCAAGTTGTGTGCACTCACTGAAGAGCTTTCATTTCATTTTGCTTGTTTCTCTTTTATTATTGTCATTATTTTGTTTGAAGGTAAAACTAAGTTTATGTCAGGATGTTCAGGCAGGTGAATTAAAACAACACTCACAAAGCCACATAGAAGATTCTCTCTTCACACCGGTAAAATGATTAAGAAAGCAAATTGCCACCTGGGAAGGTTTACCACCAACATATTTCACATCTTCACAATGGACAAGACACAGATAAATCAATTCAGTTTTCTTCTTAAGATTTTAAGATTTTTTAAGATTTTAAGATTTTTATTTATTTGACAGAGAGAGAGAGATGACAAGTAGGCAGAGAGGCAGGAGGAGAGAGGGGGAAGCAGGCTCCCCGCTGAGCAGAGACCCCGATGCGGGGCTTGATCCCAGGACCCCGAGATCATGACCCAAGCCGAAGGCAGAGGCTTAACCCACTGAGCCACCCAGATGCCCCAAATTCAGTTGTATACCTTTATCTGAAATAACAATAAAATTGGGTAGCTAAAAGATGGAAAGACAGGTTCATATAATAATGATTATAATTAAAATTAAATGGTAGATATTAACATTTTGAAGAACCTAATTTTTTTGAAATTAGTTTTCTCTGGGAATTTTGGATATCTGATAAAACTATCTTTCCACCAAACTACATTATTAATTCTCTAGCAAACATTTTCCAATTCTTGCTCCAGAAAACAAACCAACCAACCTATAAATGGCTGTTTGAGGGGAACTGTATTCAGAACAGAAAGGAAAATGAACAATACCCATTTTTTGAGTCCCCAGGCACATTTACAATCTTCAGAGTTATTCAGTAATGAAAGTATTCTTATTCATTATCTTATTCGACAGAGCACATAGTTTTTTTAAATAATATTTAGAATTTTCAGTTGATTTTTCTAAATCTAGATTCCATAGTTTTTTGCACATATTTAAAAAAATAATTAAACTAAGTTTAAAAAATTCCAAATTACTACTCAATTTGTAGAAATACATTGCAATTAACTTTCAGGAACATTTAAGTTAATTTAAATTAATTTGCATCTGACAAGATATCCAAATACTTATATATCCAAATTAAAGTGGTTATTGGTATCATTAGTTAAGTAAGGATCTTAAAAGATGAGGTTTATGTTAACATCCCTGGAAAACAATTCTGAAAGTAGAACTTTCTCACCTCTCTTGATTGGTGACTCATGCTGGGCATTTCCTGCTAACTCTCATGATGCTTTTGTGGGATGAGAAACGTAATCCCCATTTTCATTTAAGGAATTGAAATGAGAATGATTGGTTAAGACTTTCCCAGGGACTTTGAGTAAATTCATTAGTGATTTCAGGATTTATATTCAGCTTTCATTGACTCCAAGCATAGAGTGTTCCTGTCAAACCACTAATTAGATGTGACTGCGTCTATGAGCCCATGCAGGTTTCGTGACTGCTGCCTGACATGGGTCCTAACATGGGTCAGCCCTGGGCTCATCTGCCAAGGGCCACATGCTGCGTTGGGCCATCACATCTGCTTTCCTAGCATCTCATCCCTGAATTGCTCCACCATGTAGCCCATTGCATTCATGAGAGATCACACATCACCTGCTACGGGAATTAATGTCCAACCTTTTTCAAAGACACTCCAGAATCTGGTGCCAAGAGTCTGTGTGAAACTGAGAAAGTGTGTGAATTTGAGAAAGAGGTCAAAGTTCTCTGGCATGGTGCAGAACTCCAAACAGACTTATTTACCTTTAAAACATTTATTGTGTGTCCCTATGTCAAGAATTCCAAGTCTTTTTCTTTCCAGAGATATACAAATGCTACTCATTTCCTGGGAAAAGGAGCTATCCAGTGTGGATGGCTCTTTATATTTACATTGTGGAGAGAGAGAATGCAGGTGGGGACAGGTAGACAGAGAGAGAGAATCCCAAGCAGGATCCAGGCCTAGTGCAGAGCCCAGGGCGGGACTGGATCTCACCACCCTGGGATCATGACCTGAGCTGAAATCAAGAGTCTGACGCTTACCAGACTGAACCATCCAGGCACCTCTTCAATTTTATATTCTTAACAGCAGTCCCAATGCAGATCAGAAACTGGAAACTTATTTGACTGGCTGTCGATCAGATCAGATCAAAGGAACAAGGACCTGAAACAGTATGGAGTCGATGTTGAGCGGTCGGATCGTAAGCATGACGAGTCCACGGAATTCCTGGAAGATGGGATAAGGAAGGCCAGCTAGGAAAGCATGAGCAAGAGCAAGGTTTTCCTTTGACTGACAGTGCAGATGGCAAGGCCACTAATTAGTTGGAAAAAGAGGTATTTTGATGGGTAGTTAAGAGCTACTTTTTGGAATTGTGAGTTAAGGTATTTTTGAATTTCTAAAGGAATTTTGTATTAGAAATAAAGGCCTGTCATTAAGAGAGGTAGAAGACTGGCAACCTGAGGATCTTGGCTATTGGTTACTAGAGAAGGACTTTCAAAAAAATGACAATGGACTCACAGCTGATTCCTTCCAGCAAAATGGCATCTTCCAGACAGCAGGACGCATTTAGCTGCTATGTTTAGATTTTACTGAAATCTACCAATGAGGGGATGACAATGAAAGAAATTCCAAGAGATGGGATGGCACTGCAGAATCTTGACAGAGTAGAGAGGAAAGCCAACTGCTGCCAGACACGGCATCAGACAGTGGCTCAGAACAGGGGCGGCAGGAGATGGGGGCGCTGCCCGAGACTCCCCAAGATGGAAAAGGCGTAAAGGGAGCTGATCCGCTGAGCATAGAATCGGAGGTGGTCTGAAGAACCAATATTGAGAGCACGTCACAAATCCACTTTCCTGGGAGCTGTGCTTTCCCTGGGAAGATGAGAAAATGGTATAAATCATCTATAATTTAAAGAATATTTCATGTCTCAAAATAAATCCTGCTGGCAAATATTTCCTAAGATTAGGGGAAGTTAAAATGTTACTTTAAGGCCTGGATTGTCAGAACAGTGTCTCTTAAGTAGACAGAAGAAGAGGCTGCCGAAATATACCATCATTTCTGTGCCAGACATCTCAGGGCAGCTGGGCCCTTGGTGTGCTATGTGTTATCATGAGTGGCCTGGACAGACCTTCAGTTAAACATTTCCCCTCATCCCCTCAGCATATCAGTCATGCAGCTGTGTGAACATGCATGTGTGAGTGTGTATGTACACACATTTAAACATTTACATGTATACATAAACATTCATATATACATATGCACAATATGGATTGTGTGTACATATTTATATGTGATATATATTTTTACCTTAGTATCTTTTTTTAAATTTTGAAAATGCATTAATAGTAACTGTTTCCCTAGGATTACAGCTAAGATGCAGAGTTCTGTAAAGAATGTCAATCCGGTGGCCCCCATGTGCTAACTTTTCCCTTGCAGGTGTAGACCCCACAGCAATGGCAGCACGGGGCACTCTGCCCCACAGACAGCTGAGACTCCATGGTCCACTTGAAGTCACGACTTTGTCCTTTAAGGTTTCACACCTTCTGCTTAATGCAAAGACTGTTTATTTCCCCCAAGATATCTCATTTTGGGGATGAGCCACTGACTTCTGGCCAGAGTTCCACCAGGAAAAGATATATTTATCTGTAAAGAGGTCTTCCCCATCTGCAACCTCCTGACCTCAGCTGATTCCAATATCTCTATGCACCCATGCCAGGTACTTGCAGAAGTATCTCCCTCCAGAACTCCAAGGGTCAAGAGCATGGACTGCTCTGAATGGTCCCTCACTATTCATGGATGCAAGTTATACTAATAAGCAAAATTCCCTCTATGACTCCCTCTCCTCTCTCTCTCTCTCTCTGTCTCTCCCTTTAGGGTGAGGATAGCTTCCTTTTGAGAAGTATTCCAGTTTTTGAATCCGAGAACAGCAGTGATGTCATCCTAGACTGTCAAACTGCAGAAACTGAGGTGACGTGAACTTTGGTGTCAGAGAAATACAGCAGAGAGGTGATTCGGGGCCCAGGCGTGGCTCACAAGTGGCCGTGTGAGGAGTGCTGCCTCTGTGACTCGCCAGGGACAGCAGTCAAAGGTGCAGGTCAGGTGAGACAGCAGGTACACGGGAGGCACCCGTATGGAAGGAAGGAGGAAGCAAAGACAGCACGAAGCCCAGGGAGGCCAGACGCATCCAGGAAGTCATGAGCCCCGAGACCCAAACCTGATTTTCATGGGATGCTATTCAGAGCGTCTTCCTGAATTAAAACAGGACAGAGGGGTGTCTGTGCTGGTGGGGAGGGCCCTGGGCTCTCTAGGGCTCGACTCCAGCACCATCTGCTCCGTGAGTCCTTCCCAGCTGCGCCATCCAGCAGGTGCACTGACCTCCATGAGAGCAACTATTACCTCTTCTTCTACGTCCCCTAAATTCTCAAGATGCAACAATTACGTTTTCCTTGGGTGAATCTGCATCCCTAACATTTAACAAAGCAGTTAGCACACAGAAACATATGGGACACATTTGCTGCACGGAAAAACATTGCAGCGACACAGCTCTGTGCACCGTGTAGCAGTGAACTTTGCCAGCTCATAGATCCTGAGAAGGTGAGTTCAGGAAGGGCACAGCATTGACATGCTCCCTGGTTAGATTTTGTTTGTTTTCATCCCATTCTTATTTCATATTGGAGATTTCTGCCGCTCCTGTTTCTGAGCCCCAGATGCACCAAACACTGTATATTTCCTAAACAAAGTGTTCTCTTGTATAATCAATTCAGATTATCATGAAAAGAATACACAATTCTTTGGCACAGATTTTTATGGAAAGACCTCTAGTCTAAACAAGGCATGAAGAAAGAAAGTCTTTTCCACCTTATCCCCTTCTGAATTAGTGGCTGTAAGGTGAAGTGTAGCCAATACAATTTAAATAAAATATTTAAAATAAAATATTTAAAAGCTGCCATTAATTTCTGTAGCAGGCAAATTGTGGTCAGAAAACCTCAGTTTGACAACTTTCTGTGGATTTTGAGATACATAGACAGCAGATGAATGTTGTAGAGAAAAACCCACAGTCTTTTGTATTTACATAAACCCTTTAGGCAAGATGGGGTAGTGTATGTACCAAGCACTTACACATACTCTAATTCATAGATGTTCAAAAACATTTAGTTTCCATGCCTTCATTTCTAACTTCAAGGTGATCATCAAAAATGTACCTAATGAAAGTGTTCTTAGAGATTGCTTTAACTAACAGATTAAAAACTAAATCAGTGGAGAAAATCATTTGCCATATTCAGTGGCTCATTTTCCTTAAAAAAAAAAACAGATTTTCAGATGGTATCTAAGTACATAGCATTGCAATCAGGCTATAATGTGAATTACACATTGACGACTCTGTGCTTCAGAGAAAATATGCACGTGCATTTACATCTGGGCAGTTTTCTGCTCCATTTTCAAAAGAAAGAATTTCATATGCTAACCAATTGTCATTAACTTGCATAATATTTTCTAGGAAAATATACAGGAGAGAAGCTCAGGTCAAATGAACTCTACGGATCCTTCTAATTCCATGACATTCTGATATTTTTCCAAAGGCTTCTGAAATAGGAGCGAAACATTTAAAACCCTCTAGTGGGGATAGTCTAAGAGATACAGAAATGATGGCATCCAAAGGTTTCTTTCCAGCATAACCTCTAGTGTATTTATGAAAAGAATGTATAAGAGAGTATGATAGAAATGCAGAAAACATGCGACCTTCACATTTATCATTCTCTGGACACAAATCCCTCCTGATCTGTGTGTTAACAAGAAAAGCACCACCAACAAAAATCACATTAATCACAGGACACAAACCGCTTCTCTGTTATCTGCCTAATTCTCCCTCACAGACTATATATCACTCTTACTAAAGTCCACAAGGGACATTTTTTGTGGAGTATTTTCTTTCCTGCTAGATCATTTTTTAAGCTATGAACTGATGGTGTTCACAGGGACCCACTGACTTAGAAGATAAGCTGACTCAAGGGCTGGTCATTCTGCATTAGATAAGAAACCAGCTCAAGGACTCAGGCTGCCAATTGATATTCATGGTTTTCCTGTGGTTTAACCAGATAAATCCTGTCCTTCCATGGCTTCCCTTGGGTCCTCAGCATTCTGGCCAAGTGCACATAGCTCAAAGCTCCCATTTTCTCCTACCTGGGGACATGTCAGCTTAGGTAGCAGAGGGCCAACTAAAATTAGCAAGGGTTGGGGATGAGGGGTCCCCCTGGGTCAGTACCAACGGGGTCATATTGTTATTCCACGATTTAACAGATTAAATTCCACCTATGGAACAGACCTTCCACTAGACCTTCCACGCAGATGCTGGAAGTAAGAAAAGTACTAGCCTGTGTGCCTAAGAATTCCCAGATCAGATGGAAACACACAAAAGCCCATTCTAACTGGGCGTCTGTGCGCTTCAAGCGACGGGACAGAAGAGCTATAAGGAGACTGGGAGAAGAAAGACGGGAGGACGGAGAAGCTTGTTGTGAAAGATGAGTAGGAAATACCCAAGAGTTGAGTAGGGAGAGCGTTTCAAACAGTGGGAGTGGCCTGTATGGCACCATGATGGTAGGGAAGTTCTGGAAACACATGAGGAGTGCCGTGAGCCTCCGCATGAGGAGGAGAGGGTGTGCAAGCAGCGATGTCATAATGTCTGAGATGAGACGGGGCACTGTGACAGTGGTTGTCCAAAGCTCCAGGAGCTGCCTGAGGAGCACACATTTATTGAGGACTTTCTGGACCTCATCCTTACAGGACTGTTTTGTCTTAATCCATAAAATCACATAAAGGTCTGATGACATGTACGAATCAACTGGCTCTTAGAGGACGCGGTGATTTCCAGTTAAAACCTTTGGTTGGCAATAGTATGATTCAAATTTCCCATTTCCTCTAGAGTTTTTGACACAGAACTTTCCCCAAAATGGGCCACACCCCATTTTCCAGTTGTTTGGCTATGATCTTTGAATGATCTGTGTGGCCAAAACCATCACTTCCCTCAAGTGTGAATATTGCATAATCAATAAAACTCTTAATTTAAAAGTGTTTTGTATACTATGCATTCCAAAAGAAGAAGAAACAGCTAAAAGGAGCTTTTAAAATCTGTTTAATGAACCACTTAAAGATTTTTTCATTCTTGTGTTGGGAGAGGAGTATATTAATGGTTGAAGGTTTTTTTTTTTTATTTACTGCAGGAAAAATATGGGAAAAAAAGAAGGGAAGACTTGTTCTTAATTCAAAGATAATGAGATGAACAGGAAGCTCTATTTTAAAAGAATACTAATGTTCATGAAGATATTCACAAAACATAATTATGTATACAAAATACCATTTTGCAAGGTATACACAGCAAGTAAAAGTGCAGAGCGAAGGCAGTTTTTCTTTTTCCTTTTTTTTAAAAATATTTTTATTTATTTATTTGACAGATAGAGAGGCAGGCGGGAGGGGGAAGTAGGCTCCCTGCTGAGCAGAGAGCCCGATTCAGGGCTTGATCCCAGGACCCCGAGACCATGATCTGAGCACCCACTTTTTCTTTCTTTTCTTTTTTTTTTTTTTTTAATAATTTGACATCTGTATATCCTATCCCCTTACATTCTGTTCAGAGAAAATAAGAGTTGTGGAATTGTGTTTGTATTACTCAGATAGCAGAGCTGGAATCGGAGAGAAGTAAATTGATCTCATGGTGCCCATGCATGGGACCCTTATTCAAAGCACATTACCCTTGAGGCAGAGTGGAAGGAGTCAGACAAACATTCCCCCCCCTAACTTTCTCTGTATAATTAAAAGGTTTTCAACCTCCTTAGGTCTTAGTGTTCTTATTTTTATTTATTTTTATTTTTTTATTTTTTAATTTTTTTAAAGATTTTTAAAAATTATTTATTTAACAGAGAGAGAGATCACAAGTTGGCAGAGAAGCAGGCAGAGAGAGAGAGAGAGAGAGGGAAGCAGGCTTCCTGCCAAGCAGAGAGCCCGACAAAGGACTCAATCCCAGGACCCCTGAGATCATGACCTGAGCCGAATGCAGCGGCTTAACCCACTGAGCCACCCAGGCGCCCTTAGTGTTCCTATTTTAAAAGAATTGTTTTCACTATACCTCGCATTTAATAGGGACTCGAGCTGGTTCTCATGAAGGGATCAATGGATGAATATTAATCAGTTCTTCAATCTCTCATTATTACATTCTCAATTTACTGGTTCATTATTTCTCACAACACATTTAGTAAACAAAAGGTTTTAGAAAGAAACACTTCTTAATTGTGTGTGTATTCCTCTCAGTAACAGACTGCTCTCCATTGATTTGATGTCAAGGTCCTGATAAGGCGTAATGAGCACACGTAAAGTACCCACAAGCAGGGGAGACATGCCACAGCCAGCTGTGCATCGTGACCCTCCATACACTAGGACAGAGAGCTGAGGCCGGTCTTCCTGAAGGATGGAGTTTCTGGACAGAAATCCTAGTACCTTCTCCTCAATCGAATGTGGATGTTCCTTCCTGTGTGGAGGTCAAGAGGGTCACAGCAGTCCCACAGCAGGCAGATTGAGATCTGCACAAAGCTTTTATTAGGAAGATTAATAAAATTACAGGACTTTAAAGGTTGACATTTGGCCAAAGCCTATACAGTGAGGTCCTCATTCCGCACCATCAATTCCAAGACAAGCAACATTTATTTTCCCTTTTCCTTTGCTGGCCCTACAGCTTCCTTCAAATAATAGCCATGGGATTACCTTCTCCTCTTCCCTTTTTCTTCTCCCTCTTCTTCCTGGGGTCTGTGGTAAAAAATTTAGATGTGTCAGCTAACACGGACAATCTGCTTTGAGAACATGGACCTTGACCAAGGGGTCCCCAATGACCCCTGTCCCTCAGGGTAGGACAGAGCACACTGAAGCTCAGAGGGGCTCACTCCTACTGCAGAGCAGTACTCCTGTCTGAGTCCCTGGCACCCCATCTCAAGGGTTCCACACGGCCTCTAGCTGTTTCAGGCTCTCCCGTGTGGCTTCCGCCCTTGGCCTCTCTGTTCCCCAGGGCCTCCAGGAGGCTGATTGTGGGCATTCTACCTCTGAATTTCCCTAATCAACAACATATGCAAAGGTTGATTCAGGCAACGTCACTATCGAACACTGAAAAAAAATAAAATTTTTAAAAAAGAAACATATTCCTCAATGAAATATAAGCATAATATAGATATAAATATAAATATAAATGATGGTCAATCTTCAAGTTCAACCAGATCCAACAGTATGAAGTGATAGAGATAGCTCGGGTTGGGGGGTTAGGAGACATTGTCTTGGCATGGTGGCCCGATCTCTGTGTGAACTTGGTGAAAGAATTTACTCTAAATGGTCATTGCTATTCTGACGGGAAATAAGAGCTTGAATAATCTCCAAATCCTTCTGGCAGCAAAATTCTACAGTTTTTATTTTCAAACTCATAATTGATAAATATGCACTTTTCCTTTTAAAAATTCTGTCTCAAATATTTAAAAATACAGAAATTTACAGGCCAATTTCTTCCATTACAGGCCACTTTCTTTCTTTTTTCTTTTTTTTCCAATTTCTTTCTTAATGAAAGATATTCTTTCATAGTTCCTTTTTATATACAAGAATATTTTAATTAAACTCTTAATTTCGAGGTAATTTTAAATTCAGAGGGGCCTTTAAGAAATAATAGAAAGAGAGCTCCTCTACCTTTTCCCCAACTCTCCTCCATGCTAAGATCTCAGAAAATTGTCACCCAGTATCCCAACCAGAATGTTGCCACTGACACAGGCTGGAGAAGACGGCCATCACCACAAGGGTCTACCAGTTGCCCCTTTGTAGCCACGCCCCCTTCCTTCTGTCCCTGCTCCCTCTTTAAAATCCTGGCAATCAATCATCTGTTCTCCATTTTAAGAATTTTGTCCTTCCAAATATTATAGAAATGGAATCATCCTGACAATCCTTCGGGGATTGGCTTTACTCACTACGCGCAGTTCCTAGGAGAGGTGTCTACACTGTGCGGGGCGACACCGGTAGGTTTTAGTGGCTGAGTCATGCTCCTGTTGTGTGCTCAGCTGCTGCCTAGGGTTCACCCGCTCACGTCTGCTCTGAACACAACTGTATGAGTATTCGTGGGCAGGTTTTGTATGACCACACCGTTCCAGTCCTCTGGCACAAATACCCAAGTGCGCCACTACTGGGTCATAGGGTGGTGACAGATTTCGGTAAGCAACCACAAAAACTTGCCAAACAGTTCTCCAGGGTGGCTGAGCCACCGTACGTTTCCGTCATCAGGGCATGAACATCGTCGCCGTGCAGCAGTCACTGCTGTACTTAGTGTTACTTATAGGTAATAACAGAGCACTGCAGGCTTTTTTTTGAGGCTTTATTGAGGTATGATTGACAAAAACTGTAGATATTTAAAGTGTATAGGCTGATTTTTTATATATGTATTCATTGTAAAATAGTCACACAATCCAACTAATTAATATATCCATTGCATCTCACGGTTTGTGAGTACATCTAAAGTCTACTTTCTCAGCAAACTCACGATGGTTGTAATTCGCATCACACTAACAGCTAATGCTATAGATCCAAACTCATATGCTGGAGTCCTGATTCCCAATATCTCAGAATGTGACTGTATTGGGAGACGGGGCCTTTGCAGAGCTGATTAAGTTAAATGAGGCCATTAGAGTGGACCCTGATCCCACCTGACTGATGCTCTTCCAGAAGAAGAGATTAGGAGAGCAGAGAGACAGCAGAGTGTTTGCACAGAGAACAACCACGTGTGCACTGTGAGTTACAGAAATGTGATGGATTTTTGTGTGTTGGTCTTATATCCTGAAACCCTGTGAAAGTCACTCATTAGCTCTAGGAGTAATGCTAGTTTTATGTTCATTGGGATTTTCTGCATAGACGATCCTGCCATCTGCAAACATGGTTTTTCCCCCTTTCCAGTCTGTATGCCTTTCATTTCTTTTTCTTGGAGTTGCTGCAGGTAGTGTGTCATTGAGCGAATTGTGAGGGGAGCCGACTACACGCTGAACTGCTGTTTTGCACAATTAGGTGCACAGCTGGAACATTCATGTATTTCGAGAGCTAAATGCAATCCTTCATGTTTTACAAAAACAAAAATAAAAAACCTAGACGGTTCCTCTTTCTGAGACGCTGTGGCTCTGCCATCAGTTGACTGTGCTAGCACTGTGTGTCAGTCAGGACTCTCAGTAGCAAGTGACATTAAACAGCTCAATTTGGCTAAAACAAAAAAGGGAATGTATTAAATGAAGAAACTGAGAGGTCTGAGGTCAAAGCTCAGTAGATCCAGGAGCTCACCCCTGTGCAGCTCTGTTCTGAATATGATTAGGTCCCTTCCCTGCACACTCTATCCAAGCTCGGCTCCCGTGGCTATCAGCAACTCTGGGTTCACATACATTGAAATGAATGATCATCAGCACAAGGGGAATGGTTCTTTCTCCACATTTTCAGCAGAAGTTAATGGGAGGCCTCCTTGAACCCATTCCCATGGCTGCTGAATGCAGTCCTCTCGTTGGACTAATATTCCATCAACACACACTGGAGCCTGAAAATGGGTTGTTTCCCTCCTGGTCCCATTTTCTGAGAGTGAGGAACATGTATTTCCTAAGGTAAGGAATGAGGGTTCCGAAACCAGAAGATGAGCAAATGAGCAGGAAAAAAATTAAAACTAAACAAGAACCCAAGCGGCATATGTTCACCATAGGAAGCAGTCTGTTCACAATAGTTCTCCCACAACAGCAGTGGACGTTAGTCCTCGCTGTGTGTTTGTGATCTTATTTAATGCTCATTATGAACACAGGGGACAGAGCTATTAAGGGCCTTTTATTGATGAGGAAAAGCCACATGAAATAACGGAGCAACTTGGTCACCAGGCTTGAGAGGGCGGAGCCCCTGTGCAAACCCCGCTCTGTATCACTGAGTTTATACAAAGTCTTAATGCAATACACTGAGTGCACATGTCCTTTTGGCTTACAAATAAGATGCCATGATTAATTAAGATATTTATGAAATGGCATATCCCAAAGGACCTACCTATCCTGTCTCCTCGGGGACACACACAGTAAACTGCCACGAATCAGAATTTCAGGCTAGGGTCACACCCGCGGCCCCTGACCCTGGCTGATGCTCTCTCATCACTCAGCCTTCGTGGGAATGACCTGTTTACCCAGGATGGAAGTCTGCCTGCTAGTTGTCTACCACAGGTCTTCAACATCCAGATCTACAAAGAGTGTGGCAGCGTAACAAGCCTCAGTCCACACCACAGCCCTTCTGGCCCGTGCTCTCAGCACCTCACAACAGAAACTTCCCACCTTTTCTGAGGAAGGTGGAGGACCCCGGCCACCTCACCTCGATGCCGCTGTGCACAATCCCAGTGAGGTGACTGACCCCTCCGGCCTGAGCACCTGCACTGACGCAGATCGTCTGCCTATGTCCGTGGAACATCTTTGGTTTGTCCCGCCGAGGCCCTGGGTCCTGTCTCTGATCAGGAGAGGCTGAGATGGAGAAGACACTACAGAAAGGAGCACAGGAAGACTACATTTGCTCCACACTCAGTGACAGCCTCCATCCCCCAGACAATCTTTTAGGTATAGAGGTTGGTGCAGAAAAAATAAGGAATGACTTTTTACTTCTGCACAGAAAGGATTCAAGTTCCCACCTCCTTTGCTCACTCAAGTCCCAGGCAAGGCCACTGCCAGGCTTGTCTGTGGGTACCCACCCCCTGCCCTGGTTTCTTGGTGAGTGCCCACAACGCTGAGCCAGGGAAGAGTCATCTGACTGCTGCAGAAGTCAGGGTGCATCGCCCAGTTATCACATGCTGAGAGCCTTGGAATCAAAAGACATCTTTATAAATGAGAGCGCCCAGGCTTCAAAAGCATTGCGCTTCATGGCTATACAGCAAAGTTAACGTCTGTGTGGAATTGTAGAGAGGAAGGGTCCTATTGCAGATTTTCAAGCTGACATTCATTACTTTCAAGAATGCAGGATTTAGCACATTAGAGGAAGGATTTGCAGAAGGAAATCTACGTTGAAAAAGGATCATGTGGAACAAAGCTATCTTGTGAGAGGGATAGACCATCGGAGAACATTGAGGACACTAGGAAAAGTAGAAATGCCTCCAGGTTGCCAGTGTCAGCAAAATGCTGGCGTGCCCTGGCTGAGGTCTCCAGGGACCCCACGCTGCAGTGGGGGTGGCACTCTGGGACTCGAGGTCCGTGCCCTGGCCCATACCTCGAGGAGTGTCCTCCATGAAAACCAAGTGCAGCACACCCAGGCGTGCGAAGGTGGAAATGCCATCACCTGCGGGGACGGGCAGCATCCCTGGTAACACTACTAGTTGTCACATATGTAGTTTAGTTCCTCACCCTGAGCTTGGAAACAGACACATGGAAAAGGTCATGTCTGCCACTGAGGGACCCACAGCTTAGAGGGACAGGCAGTAATCGGGCAAGGGTCCTCTGGATAAGGAGGTGCGTATGCACAACTGGGATCCTGTTCCCTTTTCCCTTCCTTGGCCCAAATATTCGTGTCTTAAGAGAGGAGCCTTGAAGGCCCCAAAGCTTAATTTCAAGCCCCATGAAAAGCAGTGGACAGAGAAGCTGAGTCAGGGTTCAGTGGGACACCTGCCAGCACACGTTCTCATCCGTGGGCAACCCCGGTCCTTGTCTTGGTAAACTGCTGATCTGAAAGGACTTGATGGTCAGCGACTCATATAACAAGCTACATGGTTTACGCGATTCCAAGGTGTTCAGTTTTCAAAGAAACTCATGCGAAAAGCTCCTAAGTGGGTGCCTGTGTTAATGTCCTTGCCAGCGGTCTCCGGAAGGGGTCTCCCACGGTCACTAACCCGCCCCCGCCCTGAATTCTCGGTGGCCTCCCACTCTGTGGCCTGTCTTCCCAGATACTGCTCTGGTGACAAATTACTTCGGGTTTTCCTGTCTATGCTATTCTCTCAGTTACTGCCTAACAGACAACCTGACTCTGACTCCAGAGGTCCAAAGATGACAGCCTACATGTGTGTAAACCTGTACCTACATATACACAACGGAATAAAATTCTGGCCCCGTTTATTTTTACCATTTAGACCCTATAAGCCTCATACAGCCCTTGGGTCTCTGAAGCTCAAAACGGAAGCTAGTCTCCTAGGTCCACTAACTGTTACAATGTGTACATGAGCACACAGGGACCTGGGGGAAATCAGAAGTGTTTAAATCTTCCTTCTAAATGATACACTTTGGATACTTTTCAAACAGAGCTGAAGGAAATAGCTCGCGCGTTCCCCAGGCCAGCTCTTCAGGGTCCTCCAGCAGACGTGCGGGGTAAGCAGAGGTGAGCCTGGTCACAGCCGACAGAATCAGGGATGCCTATGCTGTGCACCTGTTCAGCATTTAAAATTATGTTTATGTGAAAGTCACAAGTAAAGTTAATGAAGCATAAAGCTAGGAATAGACCAGGATCTGCTTTTAAAGCTAAGGTCCTATAGTAATATGTTCACTAGTCTGCTGTATGTTTTTTTAAATTTGTGTTTAATTATGTTGCTCTTGTAATTATGGGGAGATTTAAAATGCCTGGGATGTTTGCAAAGACCTTTATTTATTACCCCTAATTGCATTCTGAGCAGCCAAGTCTTACATTTATCAAGAGGAACAAAAAGAGAAGGCTTGGAACACAAAGGTACTTGGTGATTCAGCTCAGGCTGGTGGGATGGGAGGACCTGCAAGCCTTTCTTTTTAAATAGCCCCCCTTCATGTGTGTCAGACTTGGAATCAAGCACCGTAGCCAAGAAGGAGGATAACATGGGTGCATCTCGTTTTCTCAAGCAGGGAGGTCTCAGCTGACCTAAGTATCTGGCCCTTAGAGTACTGGTTCCTGTTGCATTTATTCAAAAGACATGAATGGGGGGGGGGTGCCTGGGTGGCTCAGTGGGTTAAGCCTCTGCCTTCAGCCCGGGTCATGATCTCAAGGTTCTGGGATCGAGCCCTGCATCAGGCTCTCTGCTCGACAGGGAGCCTGCTTCCCGCCCCCTCTCTCGCTGCCTCCTGTTCTGCCTACTTGTGATCTCTCTGTGTCAAATAAATAAATAAAATCTTAAAAAAAAAGACAGGAATGGAACACACTGGTATTTGAGCTCAAATTGGACACAAGGGGTTCTTTGCTGCTGATGAAAACCTCTATGTACATTTAGCAGAAAAAGGTGGTGAAGGGAGGGCGTGCCTTGAATCTACCTTTGTGCATGATCCTCTTAATGAGACTTGATTTTGAGCATTTTGACTTGTCACTGACTGCCCCGGCTTAATTATATGTTTAAATCAATATGTCAAACATCAGCAAACAGCTTTTTGCTGCATCACTTGGAATCCGAAGGCCTTACACAGCGGTCCTCAGCCCTGCCGCCATTAGAGAATCCCAGGCATTTTATAAGCCCATGCTCAGTCCACACCCTAGAAGACTTTACCAGAATCCTCAGAGGCCTCCCCAGGTGTCCATAATTTTGCAGTTCCCCACCAGGTAAACTCGAGGTACACACGAGGTTGAGAACTAGTACCTAAAGCAACAAATTTGAAGTGCATTTCATTCTACTTAAGATAGTACTCCTGCCTTGACTGATAAATTTGAGTACATTTTAAGGCAGTCTGGTGAATCGTAGTGGTAATGATAATGATCATCACGATGGTGGGGACAATAGCTATTTGGTGACAACTAATTCTGTTTCCCATGCCCTCTCATAAGCTCTTTATAGCTACTCTATCACTCACCACCCATAGTAATCTTATGAGGTAGGAATTTTATGGTGTCCATCTCATAGATGAGGGACCTGGGATTCAGACAATGTAGGTGGCTCCTCCAAGATGCATATTTGTGCAGTGGTAAAGCTGGGGTAGGATTTAAACCCAGGTGTGCCTAACTCTAGGCTCCTAGATCTTGACCATCAAGCTTCTCCTTATTAAAAAGCCTACAAAGGTAGCATCCCGTCTAGCATCCCATCATGCTGTTACGGTGGGTTTATTTTACCTAAGACAGCACTATGTCATCACTCCTCACATGGAAGCGTACCTTCGTGATTCCAAATATACCACAGCGACCTCTATTCCTAACCCTTCCAACATGATGTTATTACAGAAATGGACACTACTCTCCTGATATGGAACTGTATCTCTCTTTCATTAACACACACACACATACACACACATGATTCATGGATAGTGTAGAATGTGTGTTCTCTGTAAAATGCTTTTCTATATGTAGACACAGAACCTGACCTCACTTAGTTCCTTATCAAGTGAAATACACTGGCGTTAGAACATACAGTTGTAAAATATTATACATACAGTGATAATGAAGAATAGAAATATTGCAGAGGTTGGCATGAATTAAGATGGCTGGGGGATTTTGGAACTATGATTTTAAATCAAAAAGAGAAAAATATCTAAAAATAGAAAACAAATGGAAAGAAGTGAACCAAAAGTACATGGAATACATGGCAGAAGTGCTCAAAGAATTATTAAGTGATTTTAAAACTCAGTGTATCCAAGGGCAAAAACACACACAAAGAAATCCTATATTGCATTTTTAGCTTATCACAATTTTTCATGCAATTTGTTTTACAAATAATATACATAGTGCTATTTGCTACTTAAAACTATTACATATATACATAATAGTTTAAGAAAAAGAGAATATTTATAATAATATCATTAGGAATTAAAATGTCCATCATAAGGGAAAATTAATACAAAAAAATCAGAGAACTTAAGTGAAAATATCATATAATATTTACATATTTACATGAATTGTAAAATGCTTACAAACTCATTATTTTTTTCTCTTCTAAGAAGTATATATTGAAGTCCTGGGAGGCAAGTACCTTTTAACACATCTCTTGCCTCCAGTTTCTAAATGCCATTTCTCATCTAAATACCATTTCCCCGGGGCTCCTTGGAGAATGGCTGACCCCAGCCTGAAGCAGAAGGTGTTTGAGCTGTACGAAATCACATTTTCACAGGTTAAAAATGACAATTTGCATGACAGACTGTGGACTCTGAGAAACAAACTGAGGGTTTTGGATGGGAGGGGGGTTGGAGGTTGGGAGAGTCTGGTGGTGGGTACTGAGGGCACAGATTGCATGGAGCTCTGGGTGTGGTGCATAAACAATGAATCTTGGAACACTGAAAAAAAATAAATTAAATTTTTTATAAAAGGCAATCTCAAAGGGTTTTCCTAAATCCAAATGAGCCTGGGAAATTTGGTCATGTTGAAAGCAAAGAAGTTGTAGCAGATGAAGTGGGGACCTATCTCTGTGTAAGTGGTAAGTTGAAGCATAGAGTTTCACGGCCTGTGGGGAGAAAACCTAGAAGCCAAGAGAACAATGACCTCAGTAGACTGAACTGCCACATAAATATCATCAATAAACAGGTACACACACATGCACATGCATCCCACCATTAACAGTGATAATGCTTTTTAAAAAGCAGTAACGCCGTTGTTCCATGTTGCTCAATGCCTATGACACTGCTCATTATTCTGAGCAGTGATAAGTAGAGTAAATTATAGACATTCATCCTGCCTTTCCTGAATGGACTGCATTTCAAAGAAATGAAATGGTTGATAAGGTTAAGTTTATTATGGAAAAAAATACATAGGTCATCAATGCAGGGGAAATTATAGAATTTAGAAACCCCTGTTTTGCTACTCCTAACAAACTAATGAATCTAGAAGTATCACTTCTGGATATAATCCACTTGGAAAGACAGAGAGGAAGACCTTAAGTGCATGGGTCAGATTGACAATGTCTAATTCAATTCTAAATCTTACCTCCTGAAAATGGCACAACAAGAGAGTGAGTGCCTCCTGATAATATATACAAGGAAATGCTCGGCACCACATTTCAAGTATTTTTATAGAAGGAAAGAAGGAAGGGGGGAAGGGAGGGAGGGAGGAAGAAAGTAAAGAAAGGAGGGAGGAAGGGAGGCAGCAGGGGAGAAAGAGGAATAAAAGGAACCCAAATCCAATCAAGCCTCTCACCTAACGGAAATATTAATAGAGAACAGAATAGAGGACAATGTTAAACGGCCCAAGATGTGATGAGCCGAATCCAGACTGGGGAATTCTGCAATATCTTCAAGAAATGCACAGCTTGGGGGAATGTGTGGGGGCAGGTGGGGACCCTGGTCTAGACAGAAGGAGGCCTGTGATATGAGCTCATGTCCTCATTTGAACAAACCAACTGTAAACATTCTCCGAGCGGATAACCTGCTTGGACGTAGGTGACATCCAGTGGCCTTCCCTGGGTCAGACATGGCCCAGTGTCTGGAGACATGGATTTTGGGGGGATGTACACTGATTCCCAGATGTCTGACATTTGTAATAAAATATTCCATCAGACACCATGAGAGCAGCAGGTAAGTGGAAGAAAGGGCAGAGGAGTAAACGGGACCAAGACTGACAAAGGCTCAAGTTGGGTGACGCCCCACTGAGCGTGTGCTTGGACATTTCCACAAGAACAGTTTACAGAAAGTATGAAAAGGCATCAGAGTGTGATACCACGGAGATGATACTATGGAGAATTTTATAGGATCGATGGGAGATTAACTGTCCACTGGGAGAAGAATTCCAGCAAAGAGAACAGCCGGAGAAGCACATGTGTGTGAAAGGACACCATGTGGTCTGGTCAGCGGCACCCCCGTGTCACCGGAGCATTCCACGAACAGGGCGTGAGGATAGCAGGACACGTCAGATCATCGATGAACAGAGAAGCTGGAAAGGGAACCGTCTTGGAGTGCGGGATGTAGCCTAGCCCATCCCTGATGCTCCTCCCTGGGTGAGTGGCCTCCTCTCTTTGGGTCTTGAGCTGGTCAGTGGAAAACACAGTGATGGTCTGCCTCTCGGTGTCCAAAAGCCAGAGTAACATGTGTGTGCCTGGTTTGGGCGCTATTATGGTCTGTTATGGACAGTGCACACACACAACACTCTGGGCCCGGGAAAATGGCTCCTGGCGTGAGTTCCTATCTGCCTTCCTGCCGAGTTAGTGTTCCTTGTTGCTGAGTCATGGCGAGGTCCCCTCTGAAGGCAGTCAGTGAATTTTAGCCACAGATGCGGAAGGGCCAAGTACTGTTCCTTTCTGCACTCACTAAACAACAAACACAAAATCACGTCCTATAACGGAGCATATTCTGAGCGCACTGAAAACCAATTTACTAGAAATCTGATTTCACCATTGTGCCCTGAGAAAAAGTTCATTCAGTATTTGGTAATTCTTTTGAAAAAAAAAATCACCTTTAATTAATTTATTAAATAGTTAATTGGATTTTCACACTATACATTATTCTTATTACAAAGGGCTGTAGGTTCTTCCCTAAGGAGGAAATTAAATGATTTTATCGTTTTCTTTTATTACTTTTTAACTAAACTCCAGCCTGTAGTCTTTTCTTATACATGCATTTGTGTGGGTTTGGGTGTCAAGAAGGGCTCCTTGGTGCTGGTTCCAGTTCAGGGACATCTGCTTAGCTGTGACATTCAGCTGTTGCGGCTGTCAGAGGACGGCTCTCCGTACTTTCCAGAGAGCTCTGCAACTCCTGGGCAGCCCCACTAATTCAGGCTCCCTTACTCCTTCCACGTGTCATGTAATCGGGATACTGAACCAGGAAGCGGCTACTGGAGATACGCACAATAGACAGAACCGATCTGTCATGTTCTGTTAAATGAGAGAGTAACAATAAAAACAAAATTGCTGGTGACAGTGTGACGCCTTTGGAAGGATTTAGGATAAGCTGATGGCAGCACTGCGGGCTGGCTGACCAGCAGTAGCCTCTGCCCAGAGCACCAGGTGACTCTTAAAAATTTACAGCACACATCAGTGGCCTTTATCAAACCATGTACAAGGCATGCACACTTATTTTCATTTGAGCAAACACCCTTGAATGAATGCTGTGACCCCAGGAGTTTTTGCAAATAGATGCCAGAGTCTTTAGGGATAAAGCAAATGAGGAATGAGTGCTGGTCCTCCATGGGAAGTGAGCTCACAGTGCTAGGTTGGAGAGCAGGTGGGGTTAAACATAAGGGAACAACATTCCTGGACTTATAGCATCACTGAGTTGAGAAACGTCAAGAGTTCGCCATTTCCGCTAGCCAAGCTCAGGGAGACCCTCACTGACATGTCCATCCATGTTTGGACAGTGCGAGTTACCGAGATGCTTTTTCCTGGGTTGGGATCTGCTTCCCTTGAGGTATTGACTCATTCATATTAGTTTTACCTTTTGGGGTCAAACAGAGTGATTCTATGTGGTCCTCAAGTATTTGAAAATGTAGAGCCAACTTATTTGCCCCTCTAGCTAAACTTTTGGCTATTTTTCTCCTTTGGAGAACTTTCTTTCTTACACCCATATCATCCTGGCCAGGATCACCTTGACTTAGTCCAGCCTGATACATGATTCTAGATACTTTCTTAATAGGAATTGGCTGTGAGCACCCAGGGAGTCAGAGTAAAGTATTAAAAAAACTGTCCGTGACATATCCTTCACTGTCCCTGAGGAAATGTCATGCCAGGGATTCTGATCACCAGGTTTTGTAGTCATGTTCTCATGGGAAGCTTTACATCAGCACCAGTGCATGTCTGGAGTAGTGAGGTCTTGTGCCTATATGTGTATGTGTACCGTGTATATATATATATATATACGCATACACACATACATACACATGCATACCTATATATTATAATTGAAAATAATATATATTATTCTACATAATATATATTGTATCAGATACAATATATAAATATATATACACATATATAAATATAAAATAAATATATATGTACATATAATATATATTGTATATTGTATATAATTTTATATATGTTTAAATAATATATAATATAATTATATCATATATTATTATATATTATAAATATATTTATATATTTTAAATATATATATAGTTTCATATATATAATTTTATATATATAGTAACAGATTTCTGTAGCTTGGTAAGACAGACCACAGGGTTAAGATCAACTCTTCCACTCACATGGATGCAGTCTAAGAGTTTGCCATGATGTTCTAGGACCAAAGCTCACCAGTTAAGTATTCCTGAGTTATCTTGTTTTACTGCACACAATTTCACTCCTTGAGACGTCTGTATCTGACCATCTTTAACTAACATCCTGGCTGCAGAGCCATCGTTGAGTTCTAGGGACCGAGAAGGTAGTCACGGATATGTTAATACAGAGCATTTACAAAAGTGGTTCTCATTACATAGTTGCTTCTGCTTGTTGGTTTGTAGGCCCTCTTCCTGACCATCTCAAACATACGTCCAGATACACAAGAAGAAATGAACTCTGGTGTAAGAGAACAGAAGTGAACATATGCTAACATGATGTTAACACGATCTGTCTAAACAGTGTCTGTTCATGCAACTTGACTTCCCAAAGTGTGTTTCCGGAAAATGATATTAATGGCCATTCCCTTGAAAAACATGTGTTATGTGGCCAAATATCTTTAGGAAGTATTGACTTTAAAAAATCCATACTATGTCTTCAAAGAACAATATAGTATGCCATGCTTCCAAAGCATGTTTTCTTTTCTCTCTACATTAAAAAATTATAAAATATTTCAAACATGAAGAAAAGTAAAGAAAAATTTAAAAGAAATCCACATATGCACAGCTGAGATTAAAGTGCTGTTAACGTTTGTACTGTATGCATCAGATTGTTCATTTTTTAAAGAAATGAATTGAAATAGATACATGTAAGCTGCCAACTTCTCATTCTGTCTTCATCCCCCACCCCCGATAGGGATCACTTTCCTGGAACTGGAGTGAGATTCTTCCCATCTATTTATTTAATACTAAATTCTCTCTAGGCACTGGTCCAAAAACTAGGATAAAACTGTTAAAGGAAAAATAAATGAGAGCAAGTCATCATCATGTTGACTATAGTCTAGGGGGAGTAGACAGACAATAAATAAGGTGAACAAATAAAAAGAATGAATGATTTATTGAGTAGTCATGAAAGTTTTGCAGAAAAATAAAGCAAGGGAAGAAGGTCAGTGGTGGCCAGGGGAGACTGACTGGAAGAGCAAGGTGCTAGTCAAGCTGGAGTGAAGCCTTGGTCATCGGGGTGAGGATTCGAAACAGAGGGACAACCACACCAAGACCCAATGTGTGTTCAACACCCAACCAGAAGCCAGTGGGACTAGAGTGCAGAAAACAGAGGGTGGGAAGTAGTGGAAGTAGAGTCAGAAATGTTCCTGGGGCTGGATGGGGTGCGGCCTGTGGACCACGGCAAACACCCGGATGAGATGGACCTGGAGGACCTTCCTGAAAGGAAGGTCACATGGTCTGACCTTCAGGGTACCACAATCACATGCTGCTACACGCTCAGGAGCCCTGCCCTTTCTCTCCATGATATGCTTCGAGACACTCATGTCACTGCAATAACTGCAGTTGCTTTTACTTCCCTTGTGTGTCGTATCACCTGCATAAATATATTACAGCATGTGTGTTCATGCCGTCGCAGGGGGACATCTGAGCGTTTCCTAGGCTCCGACTGTCTCAAAAAATGCAGCTATAAACTTTGTTGACATGAATCTTGAGGCACATGAGCAAGAACTTCTCTAGGGTCTATAACTAGGAAGAGAACCGCTGGCCATCAATCAACACTTGGTCAGCTTTTACTAGACAATGCCGCAGACTGTCCACAGAGTGAGCAACAGAACTTATTCTCACCAGCAAGCTGTGAGAGTTCCCGTCACTCCACAGGACTTTGGTACGTGGTATTATCAGATTAAACATATTCTCAGTCCTGACATCCTATGCTTTTAACTTGAATTTCCATAATGACAAAGTTTATTACTTTTTCACTCATTTAATGGGATATGAACATCTTTTTAAAACTTTATTAAATTTTAACAATTTTATGCTTCTACTTGTCTTTTCTTTGTTGCCACGTTGCAGTTCTTTGTACAGTGTGGGTATTAGTTGTTTGTTGGCTGGGTGTGTTGCAAAATTCTCCTCCCATTCTGTCAATTGTCTTTTCGTTTTCTTCATGGTGTCTTTAAAAAGAAAGAAAGAAATCGTTAATTTAATGAAGTAAATTTCATTGTGTTTTATCCTATGCTTAATGAATTATTTAGCCCTTTAAAACACTAAAAAAGGGACGCCTGGGTGGCTCAGTTGGTTAAGCGGCTGCCTTCGGCTCAGGTCATGATCCCAGCGTCCTGGGATCGAGTCCCA